>VVHJ01045610.1:0-29414 GCA_015107715.1 Tylochromis polylepis
TTCTAGGGCAGGGGTGCTCACACTTTTTCCGCAATTGAGCTACTTATAAAATGACCAAGTCAAAATGATCTACCCACTACAAAAATTGGCATTGCGATGGTAGCCTGGCAGATGAGGCAAACGCACTTCGAAAATGACATCGTGAAAAAAAAGTCCTCCTCCCATTCCGTATGAAAGTGATACGTTTTTGTCTTCTTACTTGGTCCAGCTCCCTCACTCATTTTTAACCCTTTCTTAGGTTTAAGAGAAAAAACCGAGAGCTAAAAATTGTAGTTAACTCGCTGACTAGCTTGTCAGTTTTACTACACTTCGCGCCGCTGTTTGCGCATGCGCAGCGACCTAAGCGTCAGAAAAAATCTGATGTCATCTGACTGGCTTCCCTGTCACTTGATTGATATACAGTGTATATCAATCAAGTGACGGGATGGATGATAGGCTGGCATCTATTTTTTTAATGCCATGCGATCTACCAATACTACCTTTGCGATCGACTGGTCGATCGCGATCGACGTATTGAGCACCCCTGGTCTACACAATGATACTGTCATCATAAATGACTCTTCTTTTAACTAGCTGAAAATTCTTTTGCTATCCCTTTTTGCAAGAATTTCACACTCAACCTTTTGACCGTTACGAGTGTTTGTTTAACACTGTAGAATCTGTAGTCTACAATATAAAGCACCTTGAGGTGACAGTTGTCGTGAATTTGGGACACATAAAAGCCTCAGACCTTAGCTGTACTTGTCATTGTGAATGCACTTATACAGAAGTATGCAAGAGACACAATACTTTTTTTTGTTTTTTGTTTTTTTTAAATGCTGTCACCTGAAATCCTCCTGCTGAACTATATAACCTTTGTTTAATTATGTAGTTACTGAGATCTCTTACAACACAGACCTTGTACACATACACACAGAATAAAACAGAATCAGGAACAAAAACAAACTTTTATCCAGTGTTATGAAGGACGTTTTAAAGTCTTTGGGGATATAATGACACAGTTTTAGTAGGAGTACAAAATAAATGTTTGTGGCTTTCTTGTTGTTGCTGGTGAGAAACAAGTCTCTCAGTTATATGTAAAATGCTGCGTCTCACGTTTGTTCCACCAAACAACTTCAAGTGGCCAGAGTAAAGAAGATCAGAGCTGATCATCACGCAGATACAGTCGGTTCTTGCCATGATTTCACAATGACAAACTTCATGAGGTATAGTGAGAGATGTGAATGGTGCTTTGAGGTTTTTCAGACCTGAGTACTGCTTTGTCAGGAGAGTTGGTTGTGGCTACATACATCACAAGAAGACTTGCAAATCATTTGCAGGCCTGAAAAGATTCTTTCAACCTGTTATGTCTTTGGGACAAAAATGTTGTTGTGTCAGTATTTATGTATATTTTATGATGACTGAAAAAAAGAAGTGAACATCAGACTCTTTGTACAACGTCCCAGAACTGCATAGCAAATGTTTTGTTTTGTTGTAATTTTTTTTAATTGTCTTCGACCACCCGTGTAGTCACAGACTGAAGTGGTTTCAGTTTACAGGCAACAGATGTTTCTTGTAAACGGCAAAACAAAGTGTCTTTTATTTTGGCTTTTCTTTCTATTTATCTGAAGTTTAAAATCGCACGAACCCACCCCTCCAATCTGGTTTCATTGATTATCTTTTGTTGAATTCATTAGTCTGTGTTTCAGATTTGTTTTCCATCCAACACTATGAGTGCTTGAATGATGTATGCAGTATGTAATGACATTTAATGTAATGGAATTTATATAGACTGACCAGTCAAACTGGTTGAGACTGTTAGTTATATTTAATCACACATATATCACTTTTTATTCTGTGCAAATAAAATGGACAAGAGAAATATAATGATTTATGTGGTCTTAGTTACAAGAGGTTTGACTAAGTTCATGGTTGTTGAAGATCTGCATATGTTTGAATTAGATGGTCATCGTTATTGTGGTCAAAATATTCATGTTAACAATGTCATTGTGAAATGTTTGAGTAACTATGATGCTACTTGTGAAACTCTTCTACAATTTGGTAATTGTGTCATCTTATTTTTTTAATATAAATTTTTTTTAATCGTATTTATGATCGCATTGCATTTTTGACGGTATGCACATTCATTTATTCATTTTGATAAGTTGGTTATCTTCAACACAAGCTAATAATTAAACCTTTAATGTGAATACTAATTTATGTGACAAATGCAAATATATGACTTTTTTTATTTGTCATGGGGCTGTGCCGATTGTGCTGACAGCTCTGCTGAATGGAAGGTCTGTAATTATGGAGGAGGCACAGAGGGAACAATGGCAGTTCAGAGTGGGACCTATTAATGTGTTTCATGGAGCATTGCAGCGTCGAAGTGAGACACTGCCGAACTCATACTTCCCAGACCGCAGTGTTACCATACCTGGCTTTGCGGCTTTTCAGATAGACGGGGATGTTAGTCTGGTGAGAAGATATGTGGTGTAATCCTGGACTGACTATTGAACTGCTAGCTGTTGGAATGCGTCCATATGACTCACCGAGGAAAGTCGTCTTTGGTGTTGCTGTTTGAATCCAGTTTGAATCGACACACTGTTTGGATTCTGCTGCCAGCAGAGGTCATCCGAATGACCGTGGCTGTGGTGAATGGATGTGAATAATTAGTGGATGCTGAACACCCCGTGCATTACTTACTGGACATGCACATGAACACCTTCTCTAACAACTGTTTCAATTCTGCTGAATCACCTCACACAAGAATATCTGCATTCGTGTTCAAATTGAAGCTCCTTATTTTCTCATATTTAGATTTTGGTTGATTGAACACTTCACTTTTTTTGTATTTTATGCTTAGCGGAGCGCTTTGATTAGAGTAAATATTCATCTTTGTGAACTATTTTGTTCCATATTTGTTGATTTTTTTTTTGTATGCAGTGCAGTTTTTCATGCTACGACTGCTTTAATGCAGAAATTTCCTGACTTTTAGGATAAATATATTTGTGGTTTTTTTCTTACATAAATTACATTTTCTAACTGTGTTTCCATTCACTTTAGTTACTAATTTGGTTCAGTGATATGTGTTTTGCATATTTTAGTGTACTTTATTTTGTTGTGTTTTTTTACGTTACATTCTGCATGACTGATGATTTGACAGACATCTAGTCACATTTACCTCTGCATGATGGGTCTGGGCTGTGTGCTTTGCCTTGAGGAGATGGAGATTTCCTTGAAGCCACTCTGAAGGGCAGTAGTCAGATTGTAAGTATTTGAGGAAAAGAAAATGAAGAGTAATTATGACTTGAAATAGCTGGCTCAAAAAGGAAAAGATATTATGTACTTGAACATAACGCCATTGAAGTGCACTCCACAATGTATTACATTTCAGCTCAACACAGTGAATGCTTTGGCAGGTGCCGGGCCACTGTCATGTTCTTTTGACCTTTTTCAAGACATCCACAGCGGCTTAAAAAATATAAAATAAAATAACATAACATAAATCATTCCCTCTGTTGTCATCTCTGAGGTTAGCAGAGAGCGTTTCATTTTTACAAGATTTTGGTTTCGTACCTGTCATTGTTTTCATCCCACCAGAGTTTGCTGTATATAAAAAATAAAGCATTTTTCCCCACGGCGGACTAAAGTTGCAACTTTCTATAAGGAAGATGAAACCCAGAAAATAGCTCACTGCCTTTTTTGGTATTTTTTTTTTTTTTGTATGTATAAACTACATCCTCTGAATGTCACAGGGAAACTGAAAATGTCGTTTCTGTTTCAAATCCAGACATGACAATTTCTCTGACGGTGCTCACTGACCGCACTCGAGGCTTGCAAGAGCAAGGAGCAAATGGAAAAGTACAGAAAAGGAGATTGAATTTTTAACCAGCAAAATAAGACCTCTTTTCCTGTATCATCATTAAATGCAGAACACATGAGTAATGAAATACATTGTTGAAGAAATGTGTGCTATTTGAGATGCGGAAAGACAGTTTGAAAGCTGCTGATTATTTTATGGAAGGCCATGTTCTGCACCTCCTCCTCCTCGCACCGCTTGAGCTGCAGTCATTGTTGTAGCCATCTTTCCCCTCACTCTTCAGCTGCTCTCCCATTCATAGATTCTTTTTGACTGCAGTCTCATATTTTCATTTAAATGCTGATGGGCTCGAGGATCAGTGTAAATTGCAAATGCAAACTTTTTCCATTTTTTTTTTCTTATCTCTCTTTAAAAAACAAAACAAAAAACACAAACTTGTGTGTTTGTGGAGGAGTGCAATTTGCAGACGCTGTTGTTTGCTGTGAGAATTGTCCTTCACACCCATGGATTTCCATGAATTTAAACAAGGTTTGAATTTGCAATGACCAGCATTAAAATCAACCATATTAATTCAGATGTCAAATTAAAAGCACTGCCCAGAAAAACCCCGAGTGCCATACATGCAGAAACTGTCAGTTGAACATGTGTGCCTGGCTGGCTGTGGCATACTGTCAGAAAAGGTGCGTGACCCCCACCTCTGTACAATCAAACCTGTACAGCTGGCAGATTGGACCTGTAATTACACAGACAATTTTCTGAGGCATAGCTGTTCCAGAATCATAAATAATCTTATTTGTTGCTATACTTCAGTGGGCAGCAACAAAACTGATGTTTGCACAGTGCGACCTTCTTAAATTGAGTTTAAGAAGGTATCGTGATTAGATAAAATGCAGCGCTTGTTGTTTGTTAAAGCTGATTAAAACAACCTGTTTCTCATACTGAAACAAGAAACTTTAAGGGCTGCTCTGTAAATTCAAAGTTACTGTTCCATGAAGTTCAAAGCTTACACAGGACCTGTTCAAAGATAGTGTTCTAAACTAAAAACAGCAGTGCATATACCTATTAAGTCCATAATGCTCAAACTCCAGAGAAACGCACTTACCCCAGTGCAACTCGGTAATGTAGACATCACTTATCCGCACCACAGACACAGACAGCCTTCAAAAGATATTACAAATATTGTTCTGTAAGTGAGTTTAACTATTTCTAGCTAGTATTTTACAATACAGACGCTAGACCTTTATGTTTAAAAATGCCCTTTTGAGTAGGGTAAGGAAGTTAGAATTCTTGGGTTTTTAAGGTCAAAGTATGGAGATATCTTGGTAGAAACAAATGTAATTTTAGTGTGTTACAACACCGTGTTACATAATAAAGTGTTTCATATAACTAGTGACAGAGTCTTTCTGATATTATCTGGCAAATATTATCAATTGATCAGCTGATGGCCAATCATGTGTAAATGATGCTTTCTGGTTTTAGTTTTCAATCAGAAAGGAATTAGATATTATTCAGGACCAAAGGAGCTCAAGCCATCCATCTGTCCATCCGTCCAAAGTTCACAAGAATAAATATCCCTCCTAGTATATTGGTCAGCTTTTAGTGAAACCTATAACTTTTTTTTTTTTTTTAGATATTTTTTTATTCGATAGATAAAGTGAAGGGTGACAGGAAAGCAGAGGGAGAGAGAGAGGGCAAAGGAGAGAGACATGCAGCAAAGGGCTGCGGGTCGGACTCGAACCTGGGCTGGCCACTCCCAGCCACACGGCACGCATCTTTTTAATATTCTGGTGTACTTGTATTATAGATCGTCTCTGAATGAGTGATGTGACAATATGAAAACAAGCTCTACAGGACATCTACAGTTAGTACCTACTACAAAGCAGCTTTAGTGTACCCTGCGAGACTTGATTTTCACAATATGAGATTCAACAGCTCATGTGAGCATGAAGCTGTTCATTTGAAATAACGACAGAAGTATACCAGTTATGTGCAAATATTTGTACAAACGCATGAAAAATATTCATATAAATGCAAACTCTGTTTTTTCACTTTGTTTTTTTCACATCTCATAAACATTGGTGATATGATTGCTTTAAGTTAGACAGATAACAGACAACCATTTTGTCTATCACAAGCTATCTCTGAGTTAGCCCTGCGACAGACTGGCAGTGTGCACCCCTTCCAACCCTGGTAAGGATAAGCAGAACAGGATGGATGTGATAGGAAAAAGACAATTTTAAATCATTTCCAAGTACACGTCTCAGACACTTGGTTTTTACTGTAACTCACAAGTCAAGTTTTACAAGTCTACTAGTGGCTTGTCTTTGCATTGCACTCTTGAGGATGAATCTTCTCAGGCTGACAGTTCTTTTGCCTTGAGCAAGGCCTGTAATCCTGAAGGAGCTATGAAGGAAAGAACAGGGTTTTAGAGATGGAGCTGTTCCAACTACCATCCAGCAATCATCATGGGGAATGTGAGGTGTTTGGACAGTGAGCTAAGAAAGACTAAAAGGAACACACTGAGTGTAGTTTTAGTGAGATATTGCCACACTCACACATCCTAGACCACAATATGAAATTGCAAGGCTTTTTGGGTGCAATAGTATGTTAATGTGAGTAATAACAGGAAATGTAGAGTAGAACTAGTTGTGACTGAAAAATGTTGTAATCCTGAACTGAATGTTGCTGCCGAGGAAAGTTAGTCTGGCTCAGACATTGAACTGCTAGGAAATTAAATGAGTCCATGTAACTTGGTGAAGGAATTAGCTTTTACTGTTGCAGTATGAATACAGTTTGAATAATCACATTGTGTGAACACTAGTATATAAATGGCAGATCTGTTACATTTCTTATCTTGGGTTTCCTTTGGTGTTTGCTGCAAACATGCCAGGCTTTAGAAAACACTTCCTTTATTAACTTTAGTGATTGTGACATGAGTTCTAAAATCTGGAAACTAGTTAACATTTTGCACTTTTGAGTCACCACTAATGAACTTCAGAGCATGTTCCACGTAAAACATTCACTAAATCAGGCTGCAGAAGTTGTCACACACATTTAGTGTGATCCTGCTGAAACTTAATGTGGGTGACACTGAGGATATGCAACCCTGGTGTAATTTATTTTTGCCTAAAATCAGCATTTTACTTTTTTTTTTCAGTTCAGTAGCACAAATGATAAAAGTGGCCTTATTTTGTAGACATGTGTAATATATATTACACATCTCCACAAAATGTAGATAGATAGATATGGAGATCGAGCAAAACTAAGGTAAAACAGGTTCTTATTCTCCACATGTTAAAAGTGAACTCAACACAAGACAAGTGATGTTGCATTAACTGACGAACACTCTGACTAACTGGTAACACGGTTGATCAAGTTTCTTTTCTGTACTTTTAGCCTTTATTGGATAGATGCAGTGCAGACTGACATGAAAATATATTTTGGGGGGGCTTGAACCCAGACCTACTGCTCTCTGACCATATGGTCACCTGTTCAAACACTGAGCTAAACCGGCGTCCCTATTTATCAAATTTGTGAAGCACAGACAAAACAGACATATCTCTCCAAGAACAATGTTGCATGTTTAAAAAAATATGGATGGTTTATTTGACCTTACTTTCACAAGCATTATATTCCATTTCCATGATGTTCAAGTCTTCTGAAGTCAATGGAACACAGTCTACATCCAAATATGAACAGTGGTATATCAGTTATCAACAACACATTCATTCACTTTTTGTCCTACAAACAGTTTTTGCAAAGACACACACAGTATAGTATTAATTTATCCGGTCAAATACTCGGTTAAGTGGGTTTCTATTCTGAACTCACGAAACAGTAATGGTTTATAGTTGTTTTTTTTTTAAGAATCTATTGAAAACAGACAGTCTAATATAAAGTCCATTGAGTACAGACTTGTCCATAATACTGCTTCTAGAATAGCTTATTTACAATCGTCTACTGGAAGCAAAAGAGGAAAAAGAAAAGAAAAAACGCCATTGCTTTAAGAACAAAACAAGCTAGCCATTAATATTAAAATTCAAAATTAATAATCAAAAACAGAACATAATGTTTTTTTCATTGATTGTGCTTTGTAACCCACAAAACCACTTCATTTTTCGAAATAGAACATCTATCAGAGGCACCATATAGAAGTGCTGATAACATCCAGTTCAGTTTCTCTCACTGAGATTCTCTACACCTATGAGTAGGACAGGGCATACAAATGGTTCCTTTTTTTCATTTATTTATATATTTATAAAGTTATTACAGGCTCATTCTAGTTCATCACCTGTGGTGGTGTTATGTCGCACGACAGAAGTCACGTAGGAATCAGTTCATGTGTTTAACCATGCAAAGCCCTTTAAGATTTGCCAGAAAAGGTCACAGAATAGATTTGTTGGACAAAAGGGGGGCTGATAAAGGCATAAACAGACACAATTGGTGCTTTCCCACTAAAACATACACAGAATGGGGCCAAAGCCTGTGGATGAATAGGATAGTCAAGACAGTGGAAATAATAGTAGGCAAGTTAGCAGGATAATACTACACCTTCCCCATCCATAACCTCCTCTGGCTTCAGATCTAGCTGGGCCTGTGTATACAATGTACAGTGTAGCTCGTTTTCCCGGTCTCTCACAGTAAGTGGAAGTTCTTGGTCCTGGAATCTCTAATTTGGCAGAAGCCTTGGTCAAAGAAAGCAAAATTGCCACCATCCTACTCTAAAAGAAGGCCAGTATACCAGCGTTTGTCAATCAGACCCAGCCCCTGGCATTCAGCAGTGAGTATTCCTGAACAGTTACACAGTCACCTCAGTCTTGCTGCCTGTGCGGTAGTGCTGTGGCTGTTGTTGCTGCTGGTGGTGCTGTGGGATGTAATGGAGTTGTTCCACAGTGTGAGTCCGTCTCGAGGCAAATGCCTGCCTCTTATTTGCTGTCTGGTTCATGGCTAAGGTGTTGGAGTGCCCACTCCCTCCCGCTCCCTGTACCCCACTTCCGCTGCCTCCACCACCGCTATTGTTAGAGGCACTGGGATGGGAGTGCATTTTGGTCATCTTGTAGCGATCCATTAGAGGCGTAGTTGGAATGAACACATCTGTGTGTGAGATGGCCCGTGACATTGACTTGTCACTGCCATAAAACCCGCCAGAGATGCTGCTGACCATGCCACGCTTCAGCGACCTCATCAGCTTATCTGGTGAGAGCAGAGGATCCTGGGACAGGAGGCGATCTTGTGAGTATAGACGTTCCTGTGAATAGAGGCGATCTTGGGAGTAGTGGCGGTCTTTTGAATAAAGATGTTCCTGTGACAGGAGTCTGTCCTTGGAGTACATACGGTCCTTGGAGTAGAGGCGATCTTGGGAGGTGTGGCGGTCCTGTGGAAGAAGACGCTCCTGGGATCGAAGACGTTCAGCAGATAGGAGCTGTTCATCTGACAGGATCCTACCTCCGTACATGGACATACCGTTAGAGGACATGGTATAATCTTGCTGTGGGGCTCTTTGAGGGGACAGGACACGATCTTGGGACATAGCCCTCTGGACACGACGGGGCCTCTGCCTCTGCTGAGACTGCTGCTGTGAGGACTGTGACTGCGGAGGGGCCTGGGAGATGGACGATTGTGGGGGCTGGCTCTGCTGTTGTTCCCGGTGCTATTGAGCAAAAGATGGATGAGGTGAGTTTATTCATAAACTGAGGGGTAAAATGCTCTGCTGCTGACTACTGCAGAATAACTTCTAACATTTAAATCTGGAAACTTGGCGATGGCACTTGTGCTTTTGTATCATAAATACGATAAAACTTGATAGTACGTGACCTTGTTTTGAAGCCTGCACTATTAAATGGAACACTTCTGTACCCACCTGTTCTTGACTCATTTTGAGAACATGAATGGGAAGAGTGCTTCTTGCTGCCAGGTCGGGCAGGTGGCGCTTACGAGTGTAGTAGTCTTCAACTTCTTTATCTGCTGCAGAGGACACAGAAGTGGAAAAAAAAAAAGAAAAAAGAGAGAGACACAAAGTGAAGAGGCAATTCAAGGAGCAAAAGAAAGAGAAAACACGGGTAGGTACAGAATGCTAGGGGAGAAATCGTGTAAAGTGGAATTGGAGAACATGGCACACAATGCAAAGAATAGTGTTGGGGACCCATCGTATTTCACCTTTCCAAGCTCATAGAGGGGAATAGAAAATAGAGGCAGAGTATCACAGTCAGACCACATTACATGCTAGGCACATAACATCCACATATCCAGACTCGATCAGGGATGCTGCAGGCAGTTCTGGCTGTGGGGGATAACTTTTCAAAGGTCATTTGAAAGTCTATAAACAAAAAACATCATATACAGACATGGAGGGAACCACGCAGGCACCTCACATCTCACATATATGCATGCTGGAACTCTAATAGGATTATTACACAATCATATCAACACTGAAACTGCAAGTGTTTTGTGTAAACGCGAGTGGGGGGTTTTCTTTCGTATTCCTGTGTGCAACCAAAAAAAAAAACCCCCAAACCAAACAATGAATATAACATGCATTCAGAAGCAGATCAAAAAGACAAGAATACATTTGCAAAGAGTGTAGTAGAGTAGAGTGTAGGAGTGAATGTAGCATTAAATTCATGCCACACGACATAAACACATGCACGTAGATTTGTATCTACCAAATAAATAAATTTAAAAAAAAACAAACACATGTACATACGCACACACACAAAGTAATGCACATTTACAAAAACTTGACATCTTGTCGTAAAGACAGTAGCGTAAACCATTCAAAAATGAAAACATTTATAAGTCTGCGAATGAATGCCTGTGAATGAGCATTTAACCTGCACAATAAGAGCGAGGTGAACGCCAGTGCCATTGATGGTGGAAAGGTATTACGAGAGCAGATCTCTCCACCTTATTGAGAATTCGTAGATGGCTTTTCAGTGTGAGTCTGTCTTTTTCAATAATGGTACAGCAGTGTTCACACCACCTGTCCAAATTACTCTCATCCAAATCCCCTTCAGCGCCGAGGCACGGGTGCTTGCTGCAAATCGATTCATTATGAGAGATAATAAAAACAAGATGTTCCTTTCTCAAGCATAATAGTCTTCAAGATTTGGGCAGCGCATTGCAAACTCATCAACCATATTACCACAGAGTGAATGAATAACTCATGATATATAGTGTCCTGCACTGCAATGGGCTAAATGCTTTTTTTTTCCTCTTCAGTTTGATACCAATTTGCATTAATAAGCAGTAGCATTCTTCTTTTATTATCTCAACAATGAAAACTCCACTCGATGTTCCCTCCAGCGCAATCCAGCATGATCTATCATTGTGCAGACACTAGTTGAGCAACAAAAAGAAACAGCAGAGCCTTTTGGCTATTTGCTGCAACAAATAATTTGCTTTGGAAGCAAAAAGAAAGTTGGGAAGACTGAAGGAAGGACACTGCCAAGGGATATTTTTCCATTTCAGAACTGTCTCTTTGGTGGGGTCCTATCTCTGACAATTGAATTCATTTGGTTTTGTTTTACAGCCCATCAAAAGCTATTATGTTAATTCTCACAAGCATTCTTCAAATAAAAAGACTGTTGTTTTTTGTTTTTTTGTTTTTTTTTGGGGGGGGGGTTTGTGGTTGTTTTTATTTCTCCAAAACAACTCAGAACCAGTAAACACTACTGCAAACTTGTTTTACCATTTAGTTTGAAATGGTGCCTGGCAGCTCTGAGCGGGCGCCAGTGCAGAGCGACCCCTGACGGGATGAGTTGTAGATCGCCATCTTTCATTTTGACTGAGAGCCAGCAGTGAAGTAGGATGCTTATGATGAAACTACACAAGCCTTAATGGATATTTGTATTTCACTTAGAGAATAACATGAGTTGAGAGCTCATTATGCAGTAGAAATCCACCATAGAAACGCTAAATTAATACCGAGCTAGGCCAGACGCAAGAAGCCCCTGATATATGTGTGATTCAAGAGAAATCGTGGCTGCGGCGAGGGAAGCAGGGAATATCGATGAATCGGAGTTTTTTTTGAAGTGATTAGGCTGATTTTTTGACAGCTCAGAGTTGAGAAGGGGATACTTTCCGATTTTAAATCAAAGTGCCCTCCGTCCACTCAGATGTTTAATCAACAGGGAGCTGAAAAACTCCAGAAAAACATATATGGGTACTTTTTCTACAGTTTAATGTCCTAAGTTACAGCAGGTAAGCCATTGTTACGTCTGAAATACTTCAGAGCCCTTCAGAAAATCCCAGCCAGGAGTTAGGAAAGCACACTTAATGCAGTGTTTTTATCATGCCTTTAGGATCAGGGCAGGGCGCCTATTCTTGCATTATTGCAGTGAACTTGGACCTACTGAGTTTCTTCAAGGACGAGAACCGGCTGAGGTCGGCTTTGACGGCCGCCTCATAGGAGGGCGGCAGGTGTGACAGGCTCTGGAAGGAGCGTGAGAAAGACAGGTCGTAGGGCTCCGTCTGCGAGGTCAGGATGCCACTTATCCGATTGTTTTCTGGAGACACATACATACATATACAGACACAGAAGAGGGAAAAAGGGGGGAAAAAATGGGCAGGCTGACTTCTCCTACCCCGACCCCCCCTAAAAAGGAGACCCCAGGCAATCATCACAGAAGACCACCTGCTAAAGTGAAGAAAAAAGAGTGAGCTGGCAGACAGGCTGGAGTTTCAGTTGTACAAATATTTGCTGGAGGCAGAGGTCCTTTAAAATAATCTCTGAAATAATCTTGTCAGTATAAAATAATAATTCCGACCAAGGAGAGCCACTGAGTACATGGAAGACCTGCTCCTCTTCTGGAAATTTGGGGGTTGTAGTGACCTAAGAAAAAATCTATTTTTGTACAAATACACATAAAATGACACATGAGTACATAGAAAATATGTTTTAGTGGCTGGTTTTATGAACCAGATAGCGCTAGTAGCTTACATTTCATACTTTATACCCATTGTTTTAGAGTCATTTGATGTTAACTCTCTGAGATGTGAGTCTTCACTAACTCTAACCCTAGACAGTCAGAATATGTAGTTTTTGTTTTGATTAAGTTGTTCTCCTAAGTCTTAGCAATCAGGGACCAAAGAAAATAATCATTCTAAGTGGCACGAACAAAAACAATTTCCTTTTTTTCTTTCTTAATGGTCTGTTTTGCCTTTCTCCAAAATATAAGGGTAGGGCAGAGTTAGGGTTATCCCTTATGTTGACTTTCACCTCAGAGGGTTAAAGAAAGAAACCTCTGAAGGAAGGTACATGTGCAATGGTTTGAGAACGACAGAGATAGATTTTGAGTACAATCACACTTTATGTTGTTGAAATAGAAAACCCAGTCCACTCGTACTGAAGTGGAGTGGGAGAGTTGCATGTCCTGTTGATAGTTCAGTAAACTAGACTATTAAAGATAGTCATGGCTATTAAACATTTCTTATTTGATAATCCTTAACATTAAAGCTAATAGCTGTAGGTTGTGTAGGTCCCCATACGCCAAAGCTACTCTGATCCTTCTAAACACTACACCATAGGTCCTTTGGTATTAAGCACCAAGACATTAGGACCAGATCGTTTTGGTCATGCAAGTTGCAGGTTGGAGCATCCAATCAATTACACTTGTTTTTCCAGCGCATCCCGCATATGCTCACTTAAATCAGATGGGAATCTGGAGGCTGAAGGACACCTTAATCTCTTTGTTACATTCCTTAAACTATTACTCAAACATTTTTGAACCACATATTATCCTGCTAGAAGAGTCTGCTGGACTTACTTTCTGCCTAATAAAGCCTACTACCTTTTGACAGGTGCCGGTATTACAAACAATGGAACTGAACTAACCTGTCAGTGATTTTAATGTTGTGACTTATATGTGTAATTAAATATATATGATGGGCTCTAACAATATCAAGTTATTTAAACACATTATTGTTGGTTGAAGCTTCGGGATTTTAGACTCAATATTTCAAATACTTCTATCGCTTTGGTTGTAGGCTTTGTATGGTTTGTACCGTAGCGCTAAAGTTCTAAGTCTCATTTGTCTTAATCATACCTCGTTCCTTTAAAGTTCAGCATAGTTTGCTGAAGAAGAAAGTTGAATATCTGCCTTTAAGAAACTGTTGCATATTTAAAACTCCAACTTGTTGGTGCCAGTGATGGGGGAGTATAGGCGGACACATCAGCCACTCAGTGAGTGTTTGGTGTGGGACTGACTTGACAGGCGATGTGGTGGTTTGACGGGAGGAAACAGTGGTCCAAACAAGGAAAGGCAAGGAAAAAAATAGACAACACACCAAACAACAGATGTGTGCTGGAGAGTGACCCTGCTTGTGACAGTCCTGTGATGTGAACTGGGACAGGGCAGGGAGCAATGCCTGGCTGCCTGTTGTTGGTGTGATGTGAGATGATGCCAGGAAGACGAGGAAGGTGGGGGTGGGGGACTGGACCCAAGCCTTCTTTTCTTCTCACTCTACTCTTTCTCTTTATCTCTCTTTTTCACACATGCACACACACAAACATCGGCAGTCTGTCCCATTCCACTTCCCTCACTCTGTCAATCTTATCTGTCTTACCATGCTGCCACCCACTTTCTTTGCTCCTTAATTCTTTCTTGTCCATTCAGTATTCCCTTCTCTCTCATTTTCTTTCCTGCTCCTGCTCTATCTAGCTTTCCCCTGCAAGCTGGGAGTCTGTCACGCAGTGCAGAGTAGCGGGCATGGGTGTGACTCCACACTAGCCTCCAAAAGACAGATAAGAATAGTGTTTTTAGTGACTGCTGCAGGATGGAGAGATGGAAGAGAAAGAGGACAAGAGATGGAGATAAGAGAATCAAAAAGGAACAAGAGACTGAAATGTTCAGTTGTGGTCAGAAGTTTACGTACATTCATCACGGACATGAATGCCACTAATTCGGGTTTTTTAATGAATTCTTTGAACTGTTCTTTTTCGGGGTGGAATGATTGTGCATGATTGTACATCACTAATGACTTATTTTGGATTGTCTCTAATGCACACAGAGTCACAATTATCCATTCAGGCTCAAATGTGTACATACAGTTCATTTAAATTGGCACCTTGTTTTTTTTAAGTCACTAAAGATGTAGATGCTAAATGGACTGCTTCTTATATTGCACTTTTCTACTCTGACCACTCAAAGCACTGGATCGAACCACCAACCTTCCAATTAGTAGGTGACCTGCTCTGCCACCTGATCTACAAATGTATGATGCACAATCATTCCACCCTGGGGAAAAAAAACTGTTTACAGAAATAAAAGCTCATGACATCAATGCCTATGATGAGCGTATGTAAACTTATGACCACAACTGTAAGAAGGAAAGAGAATAAAGTAGCAGGGATGGCAGCATGGCTGAGTGACTGCAGGGGTTCCTGGGAGCTGCAAGGAGGGAGTTTGAAGGATGTGAACAATTTGTGAGTGGGGTGCCTTCCACAATTGCATTAGTAAGTGGGGAATCAACTCAGACTGTGGCATGCTGTTAGCGATCTCATTAGCAGACATACTTTATTTTTTAACCACAGTAAAGCCACACAGACCTGGCTCCAATATCAGCAGAAGTTTTTACATGATAAGGTTATTAATATTTGATATTTTTCTTATTGCCATTAAAATCCAATGAAGTAGCCAAAACCGACAATGAACTGGTCTCACTTTCTTACTTGCTAACTCTAAAGCCCATGCTTGGCACTATGCCACTTACACTGCAGAGTTTATGTCAGGCATAAGCATCCTGACCACACTCAATTGCAATTAATGTTATCTAACAAGTTGTAGTGTTAATGCTTTTCGTTGTTCTTTTTTTTCATTGTCTTACTATTTTCAGTTTTTAAGTGAACATACAGTAGTGTTAGTTTATTCTCATTCACACTTGTTGATGTGTTTTATTTTTTTATTTGTTCTTAACCTGCACCTTTATGGCTGTTAGCTGTTCTGATTTTAGCTTCACAACTATCCTGGTCACACAACACGGTTATTGTGATATAGTTTTGAAAAACAGTAATTACCAGTTCTATAGGTCAAATCTATAACTATAACTATCTGTAACTTTGATTAGTGTGTTGTCTTTTTTCTGGCAAATTAAACCCAAACCCAAAGGCAGTGAGTATGTAACATAACTTTTGGTGGTAGTAATGGTAAGAATGACATGACAATTGATAACAGCAGCAATCTTTCGAAATTAAATATCAATATTGTGTTATGCTTACACATGCAATAATAATAAATAATAATATCACATTGTCATAATTGTGTAATTCTTATTTTTGTAAAAACAGCTGTTAGGAAGCACCACATAGATGCATTTGTAACCAACTTTTAAAAATTTAAGATGCAGAATTAGTAGGAATCAGTACGTTCTGCAGTCACTGATATGGCACTAATACTGCTCTGAAATCAACTCAGGGGATTCAAATGTCCAAGTAGAACATTCTGAACCCTGAACTTAAATGATACCCTGAGTTACAATGACAAATGCAATCAATCATCATGGGTGACCACGAGAAACTCGTCTCCTCATGGAAGGCAGAACATAATTTTGCAACATAAAATAAGCTTAATTGGATACATCAATGAAATGGGAGAAGATAACCATTGATATAAGAGCCTGTCACACAAAGCATTTACATCAATTCAGCCAGAATTACACACTAAGTACAAGTCCTCTTACATGTTACATACATATGTGAGTGTCTCAGTGAACTCGGGCTCAGTAAAACGGAGTCAATAAAAGCCATTCTTATAAAAACCAGCATACCACATTGTTGATTTGGTTTTGGTCTTTCTGATGGATTTTTCTTTTTTGACAGTACGAAAAATATAACATAAAAATAACATAAATAATTTTATACTTTAAAATCAGCTTGTGTCCTTGATTTCTGTTGGATCAAAATACTCCTGGACTCTGGCCCACATGGCCAACAACAAACTGTGCTGTCAGAGCAAAAATCAAACAAAAAACTACTGCTTGAATCAGGTCTGAAAATACACTAGTTTAAGTGGGAGAAAGAAGGGCACAAAGGTAAGGGTCGTGGTATGTACACAAATGTGTGCTGGAATGCAGTGAATGACTATTCACACTAAATTAAACATATGTATGTATGACTTACCACGTCTCAATGATCGGTGAGCTACCGAAACCCAAATGAAAAACAAATATTTCAGAAACATGTTGATGGTAAGAGAAACAGAACCTATTCCTAAAAGACCGTTTCCATATTCAGCACAGCTAGTACAGAAAATCTCCCCTTAAAATTATTCTAATGAAAACAGCTTTTAAGTCCAGAGGCATGCTATGTACACTTGTGTATATGATTGTACATTTTCTGCTCTGATATGGAGCAGTATCTCCTGGTTGTTTCAGTCAAGGGCCGCTGTGGGGGTTGTGGCTATGGGCTTTTATCTGGAAAATACACTGTGTGCCAAAACTTGAAGGATTTCTGGCAGCTTGTGATCAAAGTCTCTGTGTTAGATGTGTTGAAATGGATTTTTCATGTTTTCCATAGATCTCGAAGGCATTTGTTCCCAGCATGCAGTTTGCTTATCTATGCGTGTGATTCTGTGTGAGTCTGTGTATGTATGTGTGTAGACTACATGGTCAGTTATGTCCATAAAAAAGGAAATATTCTGTCTGCAGAATTTAAATATAGCTCCTCAGTTATGCTATACCTCAATGATAGCAGGTTTTTAATGTTTGTGATTGAAATAAACTGTAGAAAAATCACATGGTGAGAACAGGCCAATGTAATAAATGCACAAGGCAATGAATATTCAGCTTAATGCCACTTTTTCTTTTATCTTTGCTATCTTTCCTCTTTCCTCTCTTACACAACTGCTCATCTGGTAGACTGTGACCACAGGCCTGCCTCAGCTCCCTCAAAGGAACAGCTGATTAACGTAAGTAATAAAAGCCGATTCACGGTGGTGAAGTTATGGTGATAACTTTAGTTTCTCAGGACAACAGTGGGGAACATTGTCAAACGTGGGATGGGATGACCTTGACAGAGCATTACGTTTTTTCACTTTAAAGAAAGAGAGACAGATGGCCAACAACTACTGTCTCTTGTGTCTCAAAGAAAAAAAGTGCTTGTGCCTATGGGATATGACACTTTATAAGATGCAGTCCTTTGAAAGAACTTAAGAATGAAGAAATTGAAAATTAGATCAGTTCAATGAATGTTACCCCATTAAATAAGATTTGCATTCTAGACTTTCAAACATTTGAAACATTGAACTGACCAGGGAATTTACTTGCATCACTTGCATGTTGCCCTTTCCCTCTAGTTTTCCTTACCATTCTTAGGTGTGTGTGTGGGGCTACCTAGAGCCACATGGTTATAGTTGTGCTGATGGGTACCTGCAATGACAAAAGCAATGAAAGATCTGTTCAATGTCCACAAGGAATGCTCTGCATGTTCTCAAATACAAACTTCAAGCAGTGTGAGGGTGATAATTAAAGAGATAATTCACTGAAAAAGCTAGAAACGCTGTCTTCTAGTGGCACTTGGAGATATGCTTTTTATATAATTCACAAAATATAGATCTATGTAGAAAACACTGTGCATTTTGAATTGACTTTTATAGTTTAAATAAGACATGATGCCGCACTTACTGCGTGTAAACCTATTCACTGAGTGAAATATCCCTTTAATTTCCTCAAATTAAGAAAAGACATGAGCGACTGTGTGATGAGTAAATCTAAATGGAGTCCCCTGTAAACCTGACATTTTATCCTGCAAAATATGTTTACACCAGACATATTTTGGAAAGTAGGCTAAAACAGACGAAAGGAAAAAAAAAAAACCCAGAAATATGGCATACAACATCCTGTCATGGAAAAGCCAAGAGCAATTACTGTACTTTTTGTTAAGTGTATTATTTAAGAATAAAGACCCAGATTTATGCATTCATCATTACAAAATATAAATGAAATCCAGCGCTGCAGGTGCATTTGAACACAGGAAACCACCAGTACAACTACAAATGAATAGAGAAAGACATCCTGGTTTAAAATTATATGACCAGTACACAAAAATACACAGCGAACCTACCAAGGGAGGTTTTGCACAAACATTTTTACTAAAGCAATGACCAAACGACTCATTAGAAATGAAAGTTATATTGAACTTACAGCTATCCATATAACAGACTTTTTAAAACTAGAAACAGATTACTTTTAACCTAAGACAAAAGTAGTTAGAGTTTCCAAAATCTAGGAGTAGGTACTAGAGAAGAGAAACCTTTTATGTTGCACTTTTTTATTGATATTTTGCGGGGAAAACAAAAAACAAAAGCAAAAACTTCAGAGCAAATTTCAAGGTCATCAGCCTGTTTACACTGAGCAGAATTTACCTGTTCATGATGAAGTCTGACTATCATGAGAGAAATTAAGTGAATTGGTCATTGGTCATCACTTACCAAAACACTTTGTTCTAGATCACACTGAAGCCAACCAAGAAATCCCAGAAACTTAGAGGCGGTGTTTGTCGGCTGACATGAAACCAATGTCATACTGTGATTTACAAAAAATAAAACAAACAACGACAACAACAAAAAAACAGTTGAGGAAAAGAAAAAAACATCCAAACTCAAAAAGAAAAACTGTGGAAGATACAAAAAATATTATATGACTCACACAAAGAAGGACATGATGGTGGTTCATATTTAAATCTAAGATGGTGAAGTTATTGCACATTTTTGCACCACCAGCTAACTTGCTAACGTTGAATTGCATCAGCTTACAGGTCGGCTAGCGACATCGTTATGGACAAACGGTGAGATGCTAAATGCGAGATTTAGATTCCTCAGTGATGGAGGTTGTGAAGTGCAGTCAGAAAACTGTGACTGTGCTCCACCTTCAGGGATACCATATCAGTAGTATACTGAACTGTACTGTCAGCAAAACATTGCCAGAGCACACAGTTACACAAGGTGACAAATATGTTTCGTGTTTTTGTTTGCTTAGCTAATTTAGCTAATTAGGCTAGCACAAGCTTCGTCCTGATTGCTTCCCAAATCGTGTGTTCTTGTTAATCTAAATTTTCAATGTGCATATTATACAGTTGTGTGTTAACTGACACAGTCAAAAATCCAGCCCAGTGTTAGTCCAGACAGGCTCAGCCAGAATCCCAGCAGACTAGCTTATGTCTCCAGTCCATTTTTTTCACTGATGTTATGTGCTGTGGGTCTTCCTGCTGCTATCCCTGTCTCTGGCTTTCCACATATGTGCATGGAAAGGCAGCAATTTTTCAGGGTGAGTATGTGTCAAAGTGATTAATACATTTCTTATGGATAATGTTTGTAGAATATATTTGTATGAAGTCAACTGGGATGTGTTTTTGAACTTGTAGTCTTTGAAGAGGACTCTGCAAACTTAACACGTACTAGTCCTCATCTCCGGTCATTATCCATTTTTTTTCTGTCTCTGTATGCGCAAGGAAGCTCTAATCAGTAATAACAGTCAAACCTGTTGTCGTTTGAGTAAGCAGAGCCTTTTTAAATTTCAGCTCAGAGAATAAACAACAGTTGCCCCCAATCACCTATCCATCCTGCTGTGCTGGAGTGTTTGTAGGATGACAGGGAATGTGATGCAGTGGTATGGTGCTCGCCTTGGCACCGCACTGTGGAGGTGCTTTAGTTGAAAGATGGGACCTTTACTGAGCCCATTGTACTGAGAAACTTGATGAATGACAGCTATTCTCAGCAGCGTGGGTTTGTGTGTTTGCATGTGAGGGGGAGACAGCGATAGATGGAGACCCCAGTGTAGAGTGTTGCCATTGCGACACGTTCATTTGCTGTCTGCTGCTGTGCCTGTTTAAAAATGCATTAGAGCCAACTGCTGAAACATCCATTTACATCTGTCACAGAAGTGAAGGAGGAGAGTGAGGCCCGACGCTCTCACATCATGGGTTTCAATATTTGCTCGAGCTATGGAGATAGATGAGATGTGTCTTCTGTGTGTTCCTCCACTGGCTTTTTCTTTTTTCATATTAGTGCTTAACAGTGACTCACAGAAAAGATTATTCAAGGGGATAAATTCACAGACTTCAGAAACTGCTTCTTTGGAATATATTAAATGAACAGCTTAGTAATATAAAGCCATGTATAAAAAGCTATGTCTTTTTAGTTACTATATTATCTATATCTGTCACAATAGATCGTTCGTTTTTATTTGTCCCTGATAGTGCTACTGTTCATTATTAATTATCTATTATACAAGAATTTTGCTGCTTATTTTACTAATGCATCAAATCAGTGTGTTCTTCACTTTTCGTATCAACCTTTCCTATGATCTGCAGTCTATGAACATACGGAGGGGTGTATTGTTGGTGGACCAAAGACTCTGAAGATGTTCAGATTACTATCATCCTCCTTTCTAAAGTCTTCTCTTATGCATGTCAGAGTTCCGGAGAAAACCCCTAAAATGAAACCACTCCTGATCAAAACAAGTTTAAACTCAACCCTGCAACTTTATAAGTCCCCAGGAATACACCTGCCAAAAAGAAAGATTTCTTCATTTATTGGTGTGATTAAACAGGCGTACTCACACTGGGCTCATTTGAATCCCAAAGTCCAATTCCTTTGACTAGTGTGTTACTTTGACTAACTGCTGCGCACTGTGTCCGGGCATGCTGAAGTGTACTGTGAGTGTGTCACCACTTGCAAATTAAACCACATAAAATAAGGAACCTATTTGTACTCTGAAAAAGCATCAAAATCTTCTCTGTGCATGAAAGTGAGTGAGTGAAAGAGAGTGAGAGGATACGACTTGCTGAAACAAACTGAAGTGCGCTCAGGTCATTAAATGACAACAACAAGGCAACTTGAAGTGAGTATTTTGTGCGCTGCAAATGGCACACCAAGAGAGTTTGTACTAGTTTAGCTTACAAAATAAGAATTATTATAAAGTATAGTACAAAATTATTTCACCCAAAATCAGGTCGTGTTTGAGAAACTTACATCAGATTTATTGTTAATTGATTTATTTATTTGCAAATTAGGCAGTGAGACACTTCTATTATGGTGTCTGGATGAATACCTAGAGAAAATGAAGTATCAGTACTACTGATACAAAGGCTTGTTTTGAGTAGTGATGCCAGGAATGACTGGATCAGTACTACCCAAAAGGTGACCAGCTTGTCACTTTTTGTCTCTGCCAAAGCTGTCTGCATCTACTTTAGCTTATTAGAATAAACAATTCATGAAATAAACATTTTTGGTATGTCATTGAATAGTAGACTGACTTATGAATGAGTGTGCTGCGATCTTATTAAAGGTGACTAGCAAGACAAAATGTGGTTGACAAACTGGTAATTACATAGCACTTTCACTACTCTACCTGAGCATTCAAAGTAGAGTGCAAGCTACATTCACACACTTTATTCTATGCCTCAAGCACTTCGTCAGAGTCACAAATGGACACATTGAGGATTAGTATCTTGCTCAACAACACTTTAGCACACAGACTGGGGGGAGGCAGGGATTCTGATTAGTAGACGATCTGCTCTAGTTCCTAAGCCACAACCAACGCATCTGTGTCTGGGAAAACCCTCAGTAATGGTGATAATTTAAGAGAAATGGCCTTTTAATGACCCATACAAGGTACATAATGGCAGATTAACTTCTTTGAATTATTAAAAACTGTTAATGTCGATGGCCCTGGTATCAGTTGGTGCTGCGGTGGAACAAACTGCTATGCTTTCACTTGATCCTAATTCCTATACTGCGGAATAGACATAATAGAAATCATACACACAAATACAGTGCCTGAATGCATCCATTTAAATCAAACATGGTTAAAACTGGTCCAATTTAGTCTAACAAAGAAAGCAACAACACCACCCTATCCCCACCCCCAGGAAAAAAAACAAAAACAAAAAAACCAACTTGCAGTATTATGTTAATGAATCACAACGTCAATGGCTCATCTCTGCAAGCAAACTTTTTCTGTGATGAACTACAACAGGTCTTAGCTGACAAGTAAACATCTGATTCAGTTCAGTTCAACTCAATTCTATTTTATTTATGATATATTTATATAGAGCCAAATCGCAACAATAGTTACCTCAAGGTGCTTTATATTGTAAGGTGAAGACCTTACAGTAATTCATGTAGGGAATTAGAGAAAAATTAATTTGAGTGTAGAATACACAGTCTAGTTTAGTTACTCCAGTAATACATGAACATCAAATAATTTCAGTTATTTCATACTCATGACTATGACTATTTATATGTTCTGGCTGTCTTCCACCCTGTGTCTTTGGTCCTGTCTTCCTCCCCTCAGCCCCAACTGGTCGTGGCAGATGGCTGCCCGTCCATGAACCTGGTTCTGCCGGAGGTTTCTTCCTGTTAAAAGGGAGTTTTTCCTACCCACTGTCATCAAATGTTTAAAGGGGGTTGTGTGATTGTTGGGGTTTTCTCTGTATTAGTGTAGGGTCTTTACCTTACGATATAAAGCACCTTAAGGCAATTGTTGTGATTTGATGCTGTATAAAATAAAACTGAACTCAATTCAATTTAATATGATCTGCAATATTATTTTCATTCTTTACTGATAAACACAACACTAAGTATATATTGTATATTAAAAAAAATCTAAATGGCATTTACGCCAATTCCACAACATACATAACAACTACATTGCGCTTTTTAAAAGTCCTTATTTTGGGCAGTATGATACTTTTACCAGGCCTGGTAAATGCAGTTCAACATGTTTTAAGAATCCTAAAAGATGAAAAAAAAAATCTAATTGGAAGATACGAAAAATGCTCTCAGTTAAAAAGTAGTTAATTGAGGACAATTGTGGACAGTTCATCACCAGCCATGCAAACTGCATGTAGTTCACATGTTGTATTTTGCACATGAAATGTGTAGTTTCAGTACACACTACCCAGCAAGTTTTTAAAAAGTGGCAAACTTCAAGAAAAAATGGATCGTGCTGATAGGGGAACTCATCATTGACGTATATTACGTTTTTGACAGCCGGGACGTGTCTCTGTCTTTAAAAATTCTAAAGCAACAGAACCCAGAAACCGAGCAACACTTTTTGATTTTCTCAAAGTTTTGTCTCAATCTGGTGATTTCCATTCAAAGTCTGGTCAGAGGGGTCCACAGAGAGAGCCAAAGCTGAATGACGGGCTGAGAAGCAGTAGAAGACTAGCTCATTAAGAGCCTGGAGAGCCACGTTCACTGATCCCAAAGTAATCAGGGGACCAATTAACCACATTGAAGACAGAGTCCCAGCACAGTTTGCACCCCCAAACTCTCAGGGCCATGAGTCTGCTTATCAGCTCGGAACACCCAAATGCACCATCATCCTCCTGGGCTCCTGGAGCTGACATTGCAAAAAAAAAAACAAAAAAAAAACCTCTCTTGGTACTACTTTAAAGCACCCCAGGAAACCTATTTTTCAGTGGCTAAGTAAGCTTAGTGTGGGGGGTGAGATCTCCTGAATGTACTGCCATCCTTTACTTATTGCCTTCATCTGCTTTAATTGGCATATTAAAATAGATTCAAAGCCAGTGCTGCTGTCTAATCATACAGTGGGCTGATTATTTGTGATTGACATGCTCTCCAGATTGTTAGGTTAAACAGTGTCCCTATCTAAATTGCTAAATGGCCGATTTGCTGTCAGTATGTTGATGACGGAGCTGTGTGTTTGTCAGATGGTGTCAGTCAGATTTAATGGATTTAACCATATACACCCATAGCTACGATCAATGGGCTGCGGAGACTAATCTTAAATACCTTTTTTTGGATACAGTCACCCTCAAGTCCACAAGAACATTACTCACATTAAATTTCCCTTTACTGATACAGTAAGTGATCTCTGGAGAATACCTCCTTGGCAAGTTTGCATAATAGCATCCAGATGGCATGCAAGTGACTCAGTATTCTGACATTTGGTGTGGCATTTTGTTTCACATTACACTTCCAAGCATCACATCCACATACAACACATAAGGGAGGTAAGAGAAGGCATGCTGAGCCTATCAGAAAATACCTTGAACCCCTTGGCAAGGTTAAATAAGCATTTGTAGTCGCATACTCTGAGGTATCATAGAAACTATCAGAACATTGATTTCTAAGGATTTGCATTCTGTCCAACTACTGAAAAGCCAGCCACTGAAATATCCAGTGAATAGGGATATGTGTATTTGGCCACAATCTCTAGTGAAGCAATGGACAGAGAAGAGAGTGGTGAGTGATGAGAGACTGAAAGGGGAGAAAAATAGTGAACTTCTGCCATCCCATTAGCACTAGCAAGGTCACCAGTACTCGTCTGAGTAACCGGGCAACCTCTAGACATCAGCTGCCTAATGTTAGACTCCAGCACCATGCACATACAAAATCATTTTGAGCCACTTACAAGCATCATGTACTGTACACAAACATAACAGGGTAAAGGACAGTGATATATAAATAAATTAGCAAAGGTAAAAAAAAATTTAAAAAGTTGACTTTTCTATACCAGATCAATATTCCCAGGGGGATTCACTTTAGAAAGGACAGTTCCACAGCTAATAATTAATGAAATACGTTCAGCACAAATGCAGTGTGCCCTTCGTGTAGCAAGGGTGAAAGTGAGGCTGACGACATACAGTAGATGTATAGCTGAAACTCCAACTTTCATGAAAGAAGCTGGATTTCATTTTCAGTCAAAGCTGTAGTTAACCCCAACCCCATATCTGGGTAAGGAAAAACAAATGTTAATAAATGGTGTAAACACAAACATATCTGAGGCTTCAGGCATCCCCCTGATCCAGTTTAAATGAGATGTTGTCACATTTTGATGAATTGCGTATCCATTGGTTCACTTGTTTGTGCTCAAGAGTTGAGAAACGCTAAACTTTTGAAGCTGCTTGCAGCTCTCATACAATCACACTGTGTTTATTGAAATGCTTGAGCGCTGCTGCAGGCTAATGAAATCAAATAATGCTTGAGTAGCTTATTGTTCAAGGTGATTTTTTTCTATGCTAACAGCTAATCAAAAGTTTTGTTAGCTTGCCTTGTAATTTGCTATGACGATCACACTGGCAAACATACCCATTTACCCTGTTTTTGAACACTGTCACCTGCCCTCTGCTCCAGCTGTGTCCCCGTGTACTTCTAATCCAGTCTCCCTATTTTTCACATCATCTGTTCACCTTCATGTGCATACCAGTTTTCCTAGCTTACATCATGCTTTTTTTTATTTGTATTTTTTATTTCCTTGCATCTCTGATGGATTAGTTTCCTCCTCAGATGGATTTGCAGGTTCTCTTGCTAGATTTGTACAGCATGTTTTGCTTTTACTTTTTTTTTTTTAAGTTGGGCAATAGATTTTTTTTGTCGTCCTGAGATTTTGTCCTACATTTGGATCCATTTTTCACTATATGAATGTCCAGAAATCAAATCCAGATAAATTATAGCTAATACCCAGTGAAATTTTCATTAATCCTAACAGGCCTTAACCATAGCTTATGATCTATGCCATGATTCCAAAGTTTTCTAAACCTTGACTCTAATCGACTTCTGATATTGTGAAAAGAAAGTTTTCTGAAACTGTTGGCAGTGAATGAAAAACATAGAGCAGAAACTTGTGCTGTTGCCCTGACAAGAATGTATTATTTAAAATCTGCTGAGGTATGAGAAATTTCATAGTAACACATCAGATGCTCTTCACCATCATTAACCAAATCAGGGAAGACACTGTATTTTCAAAAAAAAATGCTCGCTATCACTCCACTGGTGAATCTGCATCAATCAGCCACAACATTAAGACCTGCCTAATATTGTACAGGTTCCCCTTATTACATCAAAACACCTCTTATCCAACAAGTCCTGGACAGGTGGGAAACTTTGGTCCTCTTAGTTAGGGTGGGGACTCAGTGGAATAGGTTTGTTCTGCGGCAAACAACAGATCCTTAGATGGAATGTGATGCGGGAACTTTAAAGGCATGGTGAACTCCTTAGGGTATTTGTCATTTTCTTCAGGCAATTTCTAAAGTGATTTGGCTTTGTAGTTGGTCGGCAGTAATGTTTAGATGAGTAGTGCTTGGGAAAGTAGTACACAATGTAAGAAAATACTTTGTTCCTAGCAGAATGTTGAATTGTAATAAGATAATCAGTGCTGTTCAATTCACCTGTTCGTGGTTTTAATGCTGTAGGTTTGAGAAACTGAGAACTCATCTGCAGCTTTTTGGTGGTCCAGTACCTTACAGAAAGCTGGCTTATACAAACGTGTACCATCAAAGACAACTTTGGCTTGTATAAGAAAGATAAGATATTTTATATTTTTTGGTTGTGTTCTTCTTGCAAAGCAAAACCTATCCCTTTAGATTGTTTGCATTATTTATAAGTGTATTTACTAGTTTGTTATCTTTGGAAAAACAAACCATGAGCTGATTATCATAGAAATCATGGTGGTCAAAGACAGACTTCAAAACACTGATGTTAAAGCTGCTCATGCACAACTTAATGGAACCCCAAAGGCCTAGTATTTCTGAACAGCATGGAGGAGGAGAGAGGAAAGCAAGCACAGTGAGACAGAAATACAGTGAGCACAGGATAAAGTGAGACACAACGTAGATAAGAGAAGGAAAAGTATGAAAAAGGAGGATGTGCTGGGGTGCTGGGATGAAAAGTAAATGGCCCAGTGACCACAAGGCATCCCTCCACCTCTTCCCTCTGACTCCACACCACCCACCCTAGTTCTATTAGAAAGCCATCTTCAGCTTTCTGCTCCACTCTCCTCACGACACCCCTCTTTACAACCAACGGCCCTGCCATCCCATTAGCCTTAGCTAGAGCAGCTACCAGCATTATAAAAGGCCCAGAGGAGGTGGAGGTGGTGACGGTGGGGTTATACAGTGCATGCGTGTATCTATGCACTAGAATCTGTGCAGAAGGAGTGTGACAGATATGCAGTATATGTCCCTTTGGCTCAGCTGACAGCCCAGTGGAACCAACATGTCCCTTCCCTCCCTCTCACAGCAAAGAAGGTAGACGAAAGGGAAACCACCATGGGCTTGACATTTATCAACTGACAAAGACTGTTCACATTTAATCGCTAAATGTTAACTGCCATAATAGCCCTACTTCACTCGGTAAGTGAGGGACAAAGCTTTAGGCCCCTGGTTGGAAGTAGCTCCCACCTCCTCACTGATTTCACTGGCAGAGCAGGAGGCTTAACTCTGACCCAACTGCAATACCAGTGATAATGCTTCTAAGTTATATTTATAGCACTTTTACCCCATCGAATTTTAGCCCTCAGTGCTCATTCTTAACTGAGTGGCCATTATCTGTCAAACATGATTTTAACTGACAAAAGGCTTAGACTAAATATTTGACTTTAAGGCCATAACAAAAACAGTGAGAACAGAAACTTGAGCAGATAGGAAATAGACTTTGTACAGCATTCCTTTGCAGTGTCAGCAAAGCGCATTTCAAATTAAAGAAAGCACAGGGAACTTGTTTGCAAATAAAACTCTGTCATAAAAACCTATAAAACCTATAAAATAAAAACCTTTGTAACTATAGCATCACATTGACATCGTGTTAATTAACATGACGACATTTCTTTTGCAGAAAAATATGACAGTCCTAAATGTAGCTGCTTTAATTCTCGTGCCTCACAACAGCATGGTGTTATGTACCGGCAGAAAGAGCAGCGATGATGAACAGTATATGCAAAGTCAATGGTAACAAGACTGAAAATAATGAGCTAACGGCATACGGGTTGATAGCTTGACGAATGTAAAATTCACCACCCAAGTTTGCCATTAACAAATCCATCAGCTCTCACGCAACCAAGGTTTTCTAAAACCTTTTTGCTGTCTTTTTCAGCCACTTGAGGCAAAACTCTAGACTTCTGCATCATATCATGGATATCTTTGATATGTTATGGCCTTGCAAAGATATGACAAACATATTCACACACACACACACACACACACAGTTCTGTAATTTCTCAGTCAAACTTCACTGTTTCAGATCATTGAATGAATTTTAATCTCAGACTATGAAAACCTGAGTTAATACAAAATACGGTTTTTAAATAATGATTTCATTTATCAAGGGAAAACAACCATCCAGACCTACCTGGCCCTGTGTGAAGAAGTATTTTCTAATTGTACGATCATGTAATTCAACAGCATTTCATAAGAAGAACATCATACCAGTAGTCAAACATTGTGGTGGTAGTGTGACCATCTGGGGCTGCTTCATTGCTTCAGGACCTCGACAACTTGCTGTGACTGAGGGAACCATGAATTCTGCTTTTCTATCAGAAAATTCTGAAGGAGAAAGTTGGCCCATCAGTTCAGGCCCTGAAGTACAAGCGCACTTGGGTTATGCAGCCGGACAATGATTTGACAAAAACCAGCAAATCCACCTCTGAATGGCTCACTCTTTATTTGACTGTTCACTATGCCACTGTGTTCACCAGCTAGCAGGTGTGGAATATATTGTATGTAACTTTACTTTGTACATATAGCTAATTTCTGATGACTAGAGGTGGGCGGATCGATCCAAATATCGATAGTATCGGTACCAACACTAGTATTGGTATCGGATCGATACTGGCACGATTGGATCGATACTTTGCTTTTATCCTCCAAGTTCAGTAC
>VVHJ01045614.1:8346-18714 GCA_015107715.1 Tylochromis polylepis
ATCTTCTTTTGTTTTTTTTTTTTGTTGGTTTGTTTGTTTTTTTTTTTTTTTTTTTTTTTTTAGTTTTTTTTTTTTATCTTTGTGTGTTCAGTTTTTGCATGACCTTAAAGGAGCAAGGGTGCTGTGTGGCTACTTAAACCAGCAGGTTTGTTGTAGGAAGGACAACAGTATTCAGCAGCATTAAGCTCTTATAGTTGGAGAGCCAGCCCCGATCCAGGACACCACTTACAGCCCATCAAGAGACTATCATTTTTAATTTAGCACCTTTCCCTGCCTCCCTTACTCTCATGTATGTTTCAGATCAGCATGCTGCAGAAGTCATTATTCTGCTGAAGGAGCTTTAGCATAGGCTAGCAGACACAGTCTGTGTGTTGCTGTGTATGTTAGTATGTGCTGATTTGCATGTACATTGCACAATAGCACTTAATGCTGGAATAGTTCCTGCCATCATTTAAAAATAATATTTTGCTTAGCTGAGTTGTTTTTCATTATGGTGAGTTAGACAATGCTTGTTCTGTCTTAAAGGTTGGTGGAGACTCATCTGCTCCAGTAAACCCCCATCCACCCATCACACTCTCTCTGCTGTGTCACTTCTTGCTGGTTTAAATGAAAAGAAGGACAACTCTTGGGGAGCACTGAGGCATCTGCTTTGACGGAGCTTTAGCGCTGAGGGGACTTGAGCACAGCAGCTCTTTTAAAAAAACAGCACACACACACAAGCGGCAAGCAACCGCACAACACACACACACATACTGCTGTTTGTGTCGTAATCAAAGGTAGCCGAGGGGTCTGTGAAGTTCCATTGCTGTGTACATAAAGAAATTATCTGAAGAGAAAGCAAACAAGGTGGAGAAGAGCTGGTGGACAGCAATGATGAAAGCTTTGCAATAAGCTGCAGCTCTCCCTGCCTGTCAGCCGCTGTCATAGCATCCGGATGCTGGGAGATAATTGCTTTTTCTTTCTGGATCCCCTAGTTCTTCATTCTCGCTGCCTCATTTCCTTCTATCACTCATCCTTCATCTTGTGTGTTCTCTTTTTTTTCCCCCTTGTTTCTACTCGGTCCGATGATATCACATCATTTTGTAGACTTTCTAGCAGAGTAAAAGAAAGGAACTGGCCTCCCTTAGGACCTCTGGCAGACTACTTTTCTATTCTTTCTCTCTGCCTCTGGGCAGATAATGGAGATCTCTGTGATAATTGGCCCAGTGGAAACAAACGTGAGCACTCCTTGAATTCTAATGTGTGTATTTATGGTCTGGAACGCGTAGTCGTTGTATAGATTTTACCAGCGCACATTCGTCACAGTCTGGTTTGTTTTCTTTCCTGTTTCTGGACAAAAAGGCTGTGATCACTTGGTTTAAAAACTAAAGAAGTCACATTGGAAACATTGTGCTAAAAGTGAAGCTTTTATGGTACTCAGAAATAAGGCTTTTTCAGGTGCCAGTTAATCACTTCTTCTCACTTGTGTTAAACCCCAGGGCAGAGATGGATTAAAACTGTCCTATCCAGTCTGCAGTGAGCATAAACCTAATAGGATCACTCATCTTATGAAACACACTTGCTTATCTGTTGTGTTCTGTTTCTTTTAAAGAGTGTTCATAGATTTACTCATATGTTTATTGAACAATAAAACTGTCCTTAAAAACTGAACGTTGAACGAGGAAAAGAAAAAGAAATATCCCAGGTGGAATTTCTGTGTAGTTTTCTATGTAATTTAAAACACCTATGTCTCATGTTAGCTGGAATTAAGATGATACATAGAGGTCCAAAATAAAAGAAATGGATTCACAATATTCAGATCCTACAGATGGAAAAATTCAGAAGTTTGACATTTTTTTGTGCACGCTGTGTAAACTGTTTCTCGATATCTGTTGTTGGAGTGAAACTACAGCTTTTAACTTGATGGCCCCATAACTTTGGGTACTTGATTTTGAGTACTGTTTGTTAGCAAAACTACATCCTTGTTCCTTTAAACATTGTTGGATTCAAATATCAGCAGGAGCATACTTATGTCATCCCAAACCTTAAGATAAAGTTTTTCCAATATCAGACAGGAGTCACATTTCTAATCTTTAACTAATTTGGAAATTCACTCATCATCCAGCAGAGTAACCTAATCCCATTCAAATAATTATTTGTGTAAACCTAATTTTAAGAGAACTTGTTCTTTTGTTGCAATACATTGTGCATTCTTTGTGTTTGATCCAAAGAGTAAAAAGAAATCATAAATGGCAAGTTTCCATGGCTGTCAGTTCACTTTAATCCCATTTTCATTTCATTTCAAGATATCTCTTTTAACTTCACTGTGGTATGGTTAAAATGACAGAAAAAGACACAAATCAATGTTCAGCCTTTAGAATTCAGAAAAAACAAAAAAAACCAACCCTTTAACCTAGGTATACAAATACAGAAAAGAATAAGTAGAGTGTTTGTACAGACTAAGATGCCCGTCCTTCTGTTTTGAATGTAAACAAACACTTGTTCAATTTACATATGGCCTTATTCTTGGTGGCTTTATACAAAACCTAATTTTGCATTGTATTTATTTGTTGCTGGTTATTGTTGCTCTTTGCATCACTGTTGGCAGTGTGCACATATGGTGGGACCCTGTTAGTGCTGCAAAATGAAGAGACTGTGATTCTTCTGGCTTCTTGAAAAACTTGAAAACATGTTTGACATACCCACACGTATGTGTGCTGTACTGGTATTTTAACCATATTTATTTTCCACTTGGTGTTTTTTTGACATTGTAAGGTTTCCCACTATTCTCCACCCGCATTCAGGTCAAGACATGGAAGATGTTTAAATAAACGAAGTGAAAATTTTCCATGATTGTCAGGCAATATTGTGAATAGATTCACTCAAACTGAGCACCAGAGTTGTTAAATTAATTTCTTGTGGCCTATATGCCACCATGTCAGTGTCTCATAATAAACATTGTAATGTCTTGTGCTCAGGAGAAGATGTGTACATTAGCCTGCATGGGTCTTGTGAGGAATTGAACAGCCATCTTGAACCTGATTCTATTTGGTTGGATAAGACTTATACCTCGCTGTCTAGTACATGCACAGTGTCCCTCGCCAATAGGAACAATATCCCTCTTCAGTACCGCTGGACTGTGTGGTTCAGCCAGCAAGAGGAGGACCTAAACTTACTGAGGTGTTTATGGATGCACGCAAAATGTTTTAAGACAGGCTACAGAGGAATATGTTTGTCATAAGACAAGTTTGATTGCTCTGTCTCTCTACATGTAGCAAGCAGAATTCTCTTCAGTATTATGTTTCTTTTTTATCACAGTATTTGTTGCCAGAAATAGCTCAGGCACTCATCATGTTTTTCTGTCAGGAGCTCCTTGTTCTTCTCTTTGCTTCTTTTTCTCTCTGACCCTCCTCATTCACTCTTTGTTATACTTTTCACCTTCTCACCCTCCCTGTTTCTCTCTAGGGAGGGCTCAGTGCTTGAGCAGGAGGCAGAAGGAGAGCGGGAGCAGTTGCATTTACCATGTGAGTCTGACCCCACAGGGGTCCATTACCTCGCACTGCAGTCCAGAGACCTACAGGAATACAGAAGCCAGGCTACAGAGGACCAGCTTTTGGCCTTCCCAGATAGCCGCATAGCTGTGGAGACTGTGGTGTGTTTGTGTGTCATTGTCTTCCCATATCATACATTTTCATCATTTTCAAATATTTCCCTCTTACCAAACTGATTAGTGGACTTGCTAAATATTGTTACACTGCCCTTTTTTTTTCTTTTCCCTGAAATGCAGAGATAACAACTTCTGTTATAGTATGTCTGCGTAATATCCACTTCATTGTCTTTGTGGATCTTTCTGAAGGACATTTCTTGCTGTATGGCATCAAAGCTGCATCGTGGCTGCGAGAACAGAGTGTTGAATCAGTTAATCACATCTGAGGTTAAAACTGCCAAAAAGAGTTGAAAGTCAACTCTGTTCTTTGCATGTAAATCCCGTGTGACTCCTTGGTAACAGTAGAGTCCCAGACTGAACTGTTTCTGTTCAGGGACCTTCAGACAGGATGACCCATTCTGACACCACCGCCCCCACCTTTCTCTGCTAGTGTCGTCTCTCCTCAACTCTGCCCAATTCCCTGGACAGAGGGAGAGAGGATGAAAGTGTTATGGGGAGAGAGTAAACAGTCTGTAGACCAGTCACTACACAAAGTTTGAGAGGGCATTTGAGGAAAAATGGTCAGCAGTCTATGTATGAATACACCTATCCAGTTACCCACACCCACAGAGACAGACACCAGTGTGTGTGTTTTAATAGTTAAGCTTGACAAATGAATCAATTGTTTTCTTCCTCAAGTTTGTTATTCTAACTTTTGCTTTTGTTTCACTAAATAATAAATTCCTGTCTTCACATGGTTCAGAAGGGGGAAATATGGCCCAACAACATTGCAAATTTCACCATCATCTTCAAGCCTGAGGAGGTCAAACTTTATTAGCAGACCATATACTGTGATGTCACAGGTCAGTACACAGCTACAAGAAAATTATGATCATTCAGGTTTCACATACAGACACATACAGTAGTGCATGTATGTGTATCTTGCAGTGCTGACTGAGATATCTCACAGCTTCTGGATGAAACACGCATGTCTGACCCAGGGTACTGTAAAAGCTTAGTTGTTTAAGAAAAAGTAAAAGATAATATTCCTTTGGTATCGGCTTAACCAGATACTCAGTATTGTTGTATTGAACTTGAAGAAGTGATGAAGTGCAAAACTCAGTAACTTCCACAGTTATTCTACTTTGGCTGCAGAGTTTGAGATGTACAAACCAATTTTTTTCCACTTCTTTTGGTCCATTTTAGTCATGCTCACATTCTTAAATACATAAAAACAAAAGGAAAAACAAGACCCAATCACACATAGCCAAATAAACAAAGAGTTGGCTTTGAAGTGAGACTATAATGAACCACAAGTATTTTGGGTAATTTTACATTTACAGCAAACTGACAGCAACAGTTGTTTCCTGATCCCAAACCCTTCGTATACCCCCGATAACTCTTCTTTTGTTTGTTCTTTCAACCTTGCAATTGATTACTTTGACAACTACAAACACACCCTATACCCTTGCTGTAAATTGAAAGCTTTAGCGTTCTCATAAAAGAATCTCCTTCCCTCTGTGGGTTAGTGCAGACAACTTACAGATAGACAAGTCTGGGTAGCAAACCATGTCTGTCTGTTTGTTTGTTTTTTCAGGGGATGGCAGCTCTTCTCCAATGTGTCTGTTTTATGTTCCCTTTTCCTCAACTGTGTGATATTCTCAATCAAAGGAAACGGCACAATTGTTCTTCATAAATTCGCCATCATGACGATGAACTCACTGTGCCCAAATTTAGTCATCTCATCTGAGTGCTAGTAAAAGATTGTTGACAGTTTTGCATTCGGCCTTCATGTGTGTCGTTTGAGCCGGAGGACAGATTTACATAAATTTTCATGTTTTCTGCGGTAGGTGGTGACCTGACCAGCCTTCCTAGGCTCAATGACAGTGAGACAGGAGACTCCGGTTCCTTATTTCCTCACTTTGCAAAAAGCCTATGAAACATACAAAGCAAAACAGAAGACTGGATCTCTTGTGGCCTTTGCAAAGTTCACATAGAGGAAAGTCAAAAGCAACTGCAGCAAAACAGTTTAGGAAATATTAACATGATTTGTATTTTGATTAGATTTAGTACTTTAACGAAACGTAACACCAACCATAACACCAAACTCTACATGAGATATGTTTCCTTTTCCCTGGCCCTACAACATGTCTTTTCTTTGTCTTTTCTAGCTTTGTTATCACTCTTTCATCATGGCTGTCTGTTTTCTGCCTTAGGACGTGAATCACGGTTACCCCTCACAGTCAAGGGCAAAGGTATGGGACCTGAACTTGTGCTCAGCTATAACAGGATTGACTTGATTTTTTTATAGGAGAAAAATATTGTCAAGAGGTAAGAAAAACGAACCAAAGTGAACACTTCTAATGAGAGAAATATGTCTCACAAGGGTTACAAATGCATACAGTATGCTTCAAAAGTGCAGACTATGATTTGCAAACGTGTGCAGTGATTTGTGTGTAACTTTTGAGGACTAACAAACGTCCTGCTTGTAGTCCTGCAGTTTTTTCAAATAAAGTGGGCATTTCTCCTTCTAAATAAAAAGAACTTGTCACCCTTCTACTAGAAAACATAGATTTTCCAATCACAGACACCACACAGTAATCTGTAAAGGTTAACATATGGTTTAAATAAGCTGCTGCTACATCCTGAGATGTTCAGGATTAGTCATTAAGCTAACATTAATGTTAGCCTGCTGTTATTAGAGAATGCTAAGATTAAAATCAAAGTGTTATTTCACATAACCTGGATTATATCTACATTCAAATTATGCAGAGATTAGTTAGCATTTAGTTACTTCAGAGTATGATCCACAGTGATGTAAAACGTGTTCAACCATCTGCAGCTGAGGTCTGACTAAGTTTTCAAGCAGCAAGTAGCAGCAGCTTAGCCATATGTTAACCTTTATAGGCCACTGTGTAGTGCCTGTAATTGGTAAATCTACGTTTTCTAGTAGAAGGGTGTTCTGTTTATTTAGAAGAAGAAACGCCCACTTTAATTGGAAAAAAAAACCCCCTCAGGACTACAAAGGAAGCACGGATGTCCCAGTTTTACACTAGCACATGAACACAGCTTACGTTTGTGGATCAGTGGGAAGCTGGCAGCATGACATTTGTCTCAAAACCCCACTCGGGCATGCAACGTGATCTGTGTGTATCAGGAGATTTCTGCACACGTATTTAAGGTTTTGTAAGCATCATATTTGTGTGTGGATTGTAGCACATGCTTGTGAGTCCTCAAAAGTTACACACAAATCACTGCCCGCATTTGTAAATCTTAGTTTACGTGTGTGGATCATACCATAGGCATTTGTAACCCTTTTGAGACATATATGCTGCATACACTTATGTTCCTTTATAAAATTGCTAGTACGTCATCCTCGTATGTATGTATAATGCTGCAGCTGCAACTTTATGTTAGCTGACAGAGCCTCTGTGGTTATAGTTTGTTATACTGCAAGGTGGTTCTTCTGCCAGTCTGCAACAACTTGTAATAAAATTGATCTGCAGGTTTTCTTTTGCCAGTTTTTATGTACACAGCTGATACCACGTACCATCTTTTATCTATTGATATACTCCATAAAACACATCTGGTATTTACATGATCATTGTTGGATATTTACTCTTCTGTTTCAACATAAAAGAATACATATACTTCTATTTTGAGTTTTATGATAATATATTGCAAACTCTTATTGAATGAGTATGGCTTATACAGGAAATCTTTCTTCTCCAGTTGCAGTTGTCGAACAAAGGGCTGATTGATGCCCCTTTCAGGTAGTCAGGTCCTGACAGCCCTTTTGGCTGCTGTTTCTCCTTTAGCCCTGAGGAAGGTGTTGTTCCCTCTGGGGAGTGCCAGACTGTGGAAGTCACCTTCTGCAGTTAGATTTTGCGTTCATTTTCTGAGGACTTGCTGCTAGCTGTGACAGGACAGCCTCAACCACTTACCTTCAACTTTAGGTAAAGTTGGCGAGGAATGGAGCTATTGCTCTGACAGAACATTTACATGTAACAAAGCACATGTAAAAACTGACTCATGGATCCTTTACCCTCTCTTTACTTATTTTCACATTTTTCGTCTTGTTCTTTTCAAGGTTTCATTGTCTTTTCTTGTAGGGGTTGTGTAATCTGTCCCACAATCCACTTTGATGTTTCAGAGCCCGTCTTTGTGGTTGTAGCTTTTGGTATGTTACATTTTCCATGAATTTAGTCCATGATAACAAATGCTATTATTTTCACATTTTCTCATGCTGGCTCTCTCTCTACATAGGTTTCCCAGAAACTCTTGTTTGTACCCTTTTCAACCCTTCCTTTGTGCCTGTGAACTTCATCCTGCGTGTCCAGGGAGATTGTCTGGGCTCGCCTAGTATTAGCTCATTTAGACAGGTTTCTGATGAGTCACGAAAAAACTGGCAAGGTCATACTGATGGAGATCTTCATTCGAGGCCTGTGGAATTCACGATCAGCCCGGCAGCGGACTCAGTCCGTACTGTGTCAGATAAATCCATTAAAGTACAATTAATTAACAATTAATCAGAGATTAAAGCAAAGTAGAGGTCTGCTAGCATACCACTTTTAGTATAATGGTATAGTGCAACAATGTAGCCAACATTAACTCATGGATTACCAAGATTCTAAACATTTTCAAAGTGCACCATGAACATAGCACACGTCTCTAGATTTTGTTTTGAGAAACCACAGGGAAGGGCATTTTTTCCAGTCAGACAGAAGCAGAAGCAGGCCTCTTCTCTGGCTAAGATTTGCTATGCTAACACAAGAAAGCTGACCTAGTTAGTTCCATCAGCATCATTATCAAGATGTTTTTTTAATAATGGGTAACACTATAAAGCTAAGGTGACATTTTTTAACTTTAACTTTTTCCCCTTTAACTTTAGACAGTGGTTTTCCTGTCCATGTATTTCTCTTGTCCTGGTCTTCCTGGTCTCATTTTATGTATGTATGTACAGGTGATGCTGCGCTCCAACACTGTTGGAACACACAGGCCGGTGCTAGTAGTGGATGTTGACGGCGCTGGGGAGGAAATCCAGACTTTGCCTGTCAAGACTAGGTTAGACACATTTACATGTGAACATACACAGTCTGTTGAATGTGCAAACTTACTCAAACGTTCAGTTGCTGAAGTTAGTTTTGTTGTGCCTCAAGTTGTGGTAAAATAAATCCAAGTAATCATGCTGTACCCTCCTGTATTTCTGCTTTTGTGGCCCGAGGCTGTTTTTCATTTGAAAAGATATTCAATTAAAAAAGAAAAAATGAATGAATAACAATGATTCATCATCCCTCTACCAAAGGAAAATAGAATACAACCTCTTCTCAGAAAATTAGAGTTTAATAGGAAATTTATGTTGGACAGAAAGCGGTGGTGTAATGGTGTCTTGGGTGGGGAATATGACACATAAATTCAATGAAATTATCTACGATAATCTCAATTATCTTGATATATTGTACTTTTTACTCATCTACATTTATTTGTCATTACAGATTAAAAGGGGACTTGTTACACTCATTACCAGCTCAATCTTTGTTTTATTTTATTTGTTTTAATCTGGAACTCCACTAGAAGAGCTTTGAATCATTCACAGTTTTAAAAATATATTTAAGTTATGTCAGACCATTGTGTAGCTCACTAGTTCACCATCTGTGCCAAACACAGCACTTTAATTTCTGTGCTGTTAAGCCTGTTAGTTGTAAAAGCCCACTTTCTTCTGATTGGCTGCCCCTCACCTGACTTATACACACAGAACTCAAACAAGGGAACAAAAAATCTCTGTAAACTACATGACAGACTGTAATAGAGCCTTAATCTACCACATGACCCCTATTACATATACGTATTTAAGTATACAGTTAATTAGCCTGCCTAAATGTGTGTATATGTATACCTGTATATAACTGCGGTACCCAAAATGCCTGCAGGCAAACTCTTCTATCATCCTTTTTTCTAAAATAAAGTACCTTTTTTCTGCCAGTAATCTCTGCTGTGCTTTTGGCTGTCTGCATGTTCTGATGCTTTGATAAGTTGTGAATGTGGTCCAATGAACTTGCATACAGGTGTCGGCAAATCAGTGGAGGGTGTGTTAAATATTCAGAGGCTAATTTGCATTATAATACAATGGAATGTCACCTGCATCATCATTCAGAATAGGGCAGTGGCAATCTGACTTCCTCACGGCAGTCACTGTCATTATACTTTTATGAATCGGTTCTAATTAATAGAGTTTTGGCATGATGCCGTGCAATTACTCTTCGGTCCATAAATACTCTTCATATCATTTCTTCTCCACCCCTTTCGCTGTTTTTCATCTACTTGTCTGAATCTCTTTTTTCTCTGTGTTGATAGGTGTCATGATCTGCTTGCTGGCAGGCGGAATGGTGGACCCAAATGCAGGACTCGTAGAGATGTGGATGAACTTAAATCACTTTATTTGTTGTTCTCCAGACAACAACACACACGAACATAAAACCGGTAGGCAGGCTGGCAGACGGGACACACAGAAGGGATGAGAGCACATGAGGGTACGACGTCACACTGAACCAAGAACACACAGGGTTTAAATACACAGTGGATAACGAGGGGACCGGACACCGGAGGGAGACACAGCTGAACCTAATAACCAGACAACACACAGACAAAACTGAAAAACATTCACCAACAACACAGACCTTCAACATAAAACAGGAAGTGACGGACAAGCAGCCTGACCTAGGTTGAAATCAATGATTAATAAT
>VVHJ01045615.1:0-13503 GCA_015107715.1 Tylochromis polylepis
TGACCAGGTGTTCCCTGCAAGATTTTAGACAGAGGAGTGAAAAGAATTATCAGAAGAGTTGTCCAAGAGCCAAGGACCACTTGTGGACAGCTATAGAATGACCTGGAATCAGCAAGTACAATTGTTTTAAAAGAAAAAACAATAAGTAATGCACTCAACTGCCAAGGCCTGTAGTCATGCTCACCAAGCGTGACTACATTGCTAAAGAAAAAGCATGTTGAAACAAATTTTGCTGAACAAAAGCCTGTGAAATGCTGGGAGCGCATATTCTGGTCAGATAAGAACAAAATTGAACAAAATTTGGATGCCATAGTACACACAATATTTTAAGGTCAAAAGGCACTGCTTGTCACCTCAGACATACAACACCAACAGTGAAGTTTAAAGGCAGGAACATCAGTGTGTGGGGCCTGTTTTTCAGCATACAGCACTGGCACCACTTCATATAACTGAAGGAAGGATGAATGGAAAAATGTATCAATGTATCAAGACATTACTTGATAAAAATCTGCTCCCATCTACCAGGATGATGAAGATAAAATGAGGGTGGATGTTTCAGGAAGACAATGATTCCAAACACACACCCAAGTAAACTCAACTGGTTTCAGAGAAAGAAAAAAAGCTGATAGAATAGCCCAGCCAATCACCTGACCTGAATCCAATCTAATCTATGGAAAAGACTAAAGCTCAGAGTTCATAGAAGGAGCCCACAGAACCTACAGAATTTGAAAATTGTTTGTGTGGAAGAATGAGCCAAAATAACACCTGAGCAATGTATGCAACTAGTTTCTCCATACAGGAGGTGAATTGAAGGTGTCATCACTAACAAAGGCTTTTGTACAAAGTATTATATACGTTTCAGTGAGCGTGTTCGCTACTTTTTCCCTGTGTCATTTGTCATTATTACACATATCCATAAATTAAGTTATCAGTGGTTTAATTTCATGGCATGTGTGAATTGGATGGGTTGTTACCAACTTCTGGTGAGAATCTCATGTCAATAGCAACTTTAGAAATGTGTGTGTGTGAAAATTGGTGACATGTTTAATATTTGTTTTACCCACTGTATATGCAGCTCATTTCTCGTAATCTGAAAGCTTTTGTTTTCTTTTTGTTTTTTAGGGTTTTTTTCTTCTTTTTGCATTTTGCCTTTGTTGGATAGTGAAACTGAAGAGAGACAGGAAAGTGAGGAGAGATAGGGTGAAGACACACAGCAATCCCCCATATAATGTAGTCTGCTCTAGCTAATAGCTCATTTTACTTTGCATTAACCAAAGAATTTTTTCACTTTGTTCTCTTAGGAAACACACACAGCAAAGTTTCCTAGCCTGAGTTTATAATGCTTAGCTTAAAGTGATTGCATGGATATGTTCCTGTACCTTCCTTGCTGCAGTGTTCTGAAGCACTCCGTGGATGCCACCTTTGAAGACCAGGGTCCCAGTCCAGGCTATCGGATAGAAATGTCAATCTTCTACGTGGTCTACTTTGTAGTTTTCCCTTTCTTCTTTGTCAACATCTTTGTTGCTCTGATCATCATCACCTTCCAGGAACAAGGAGACAAGGCCTTGTCTGAGTGCAGCTTGGAAAAAAATGAGGTAAAGAGCTCAGAAGTTTTTAGTATTACAAAAAGTACCTAATGTCTCTTTTTTTCTTTTTAAACCAGATACTCTCAAAGATGGATTTGCATAAAAAAACAAAAACAAAAAACACTCAGCAATGGTTTATCTTGTCTTTTTTGGCAAGAAATATCAGTTTTGTATTACTGTGATTACTATGTAAAATATTCAAATATGGCTACAACTTATAATGTCAATGACATTTGACTCTGCAGTTTTTATATTGATTGCAGGATTTTGATAATTGCCTAGTGACACAGCCATAGCTCAATGTTATTCACTCAAGTAAAAAGTAATGTATTAATAATATTCTTTGTTGCAATGTTTTTGTTGTTGCATTGTTGCAGTGGTAGCTGTCAAACCTTGTTAGAGTAGGAAGAAAATTAAGTTCTTGAATTTGATGTTACTGAATACTGAATACTGAATGTTACATTACTGAAAATGTTCAGTGTAAAAAAACAACCTTAAGGAGTTTGTAGTTTTACCACTAAGTCAGAGTATGTACTATGGGATGGGAGGTCTTCTTGGGTTTTCCTGGTATGCAGTAATTATTACCTGCCAAACATCATCTATCCATCCATCTTCCATCTACTTGTCCAAGCTTAGAATTGTGGGGGGGATTGGAACCTATTGACAGAGTGAGAGGTGATGAACACAGGACAGGCTGCCACTCTGCCAGAGTAAGGCAGACAAGTGCACACTCTCACATTTGGGTCAGTCCATCCTAAATCAGCACTGGCCTTCTACTCATCTGTCTTCAGTTTGCATAAAAAAATTATGTTACAAAGTTTGAACATATATAATGATTGCTGTGTAATTTTAGCTTCATGAATCAAATTGGTTTCAACTTTCAGAATCAGTCTGCTCTAGCTAATACCTAAAAGCAAATCATAATCTGTAATTTGGAAACTTCACCAGGTACAGTATTGTCTAGTTAAACTATGAAAAATAACTAAAGCTGTCTATATTCGAGTCCATGCTAATAAATGCAAATGAAGAAAATGCTATTTTCATTAAACCTTCATGCTGGATTGAGCAAATATGAGAAAATGAACCACAAAAATAAAAAACATTAATAGATTGTCCTATCCAAATAGAACAAAATTCTGGAGTTTCCAGATGATACTTTAAATATAATTCAGAAAATATTTTTGTTATTTAAGTGACTTTTTTTATTTTGAAGACTTGGGTCATGCCATCTCAAATCAGCATAAAAATTCTGTGGTACAAAGCTTGGGTATGTAATTGATCATTTTCGCTTCAATTCTTTTAGGCATTTTTCTAGAAAGGCTTGTCCACCCACTTTCATGCATTTTTTTAAAACAAAAGGCAATGTTGGAACATGATCATCTCAAAAACTATTAAAAAGGTTGAAATTTTCACTGATCTTTCTTTCCATCAAAATGAATCAGTATCTTTAATTTGTGATAGAGACATCAAAAACTGTCTGAACATTTAAAATATGAAAAGCACAATTCAAGTAGTCCTGTAAAATCCCATGTATGAAAACACACAAATAAAAAACTAGGAGAATTTGCTCAGCAGACCTCAGTGATCTAAAGGGAATGTGCAAACTTAAAAGATCGGTGGTAAGAAGGCACCAACCCATGCAATGCTTTAAAAGCAATTCATAAAATCTTAAACTCTAAAACCAGTTGCCAGTGTTGGGATTCTAATATGGGGGTTATATGGTCTTGCTTGTGTGTACCAGTTAATGACCATGTTGCAGTACTTTGGACCAGATGCAGTTGGCTAAGCAGTGACAGACTCACACCTGAATAAAACTGATAATTCAATTCAGTTTTATTTATATAACACCAAATCACAACAACAGCTGCCTCAAGGCGCTTTATATTGTAAGATAAAGATCCTAGAATAATACAAAATGTTACAATAATAAGTCAAGATGAAATGAAGCCATGGATAGCGCTCTCAAAATCTCCAAAACAGAGAAATGTCTTCACTATTCTGATTTGCCAGAGATGAAAGCAGCTAGTTTTAATGACAGCATAAATGTGTCTGCCAAAACTTAGATTACTGTCAAAAATTACTCCCAAGTTCCTTGCAAAGGTTTTTTGTTTTTGTATTTTTTTTAATAAATCTTTAAAGGGCCAAGGTTGTAGAGGTCTGGAGCACCAAATACAATGACCTCTTTTTTCTGTTCATTTAAATTAAAAAAAGTTTAAAGCTATCCATGTCTTAACAGCCTACAGACAGTCCAGTAAGACCTTTGGAAAACACATCAATTTATGTGTCAGTGACAGGTAAATCTGTGAGTCATCTGCAGAACAAAACAAGATGCCATGTTTTTTTTTGTGTGTGTTTTTTTTAATGACCCCAAGGGGAGCATATAAATTGAAAAAAGGACTGGTTCAAGGAATGAACCCCTGGGGGACTCCACATGAGAGTGTTTTTTTTTTTACAAAAATGTATCTCCCAGCCTAACTGGAAAACAAATCTCACAAACTATACCACAAAAATAAAAATATCAGTAGATAGTCTAGCCCGAATAGATTTTGGAGTTTACAGATGGTACGCTAGTTATAACTGAGAAAATATTATTCTTAAATATATACATATTTTTCATTTTCAAAACATACTCCATCTGCCTACCATTTTCACACCTACTGCCATGGAGGAGTCTGATAATTCAGATTAAGTTTAAAATATACTAAGATGCATTACAAATACAATCAGCACACTAATCCCCTCTTGCCAGTCGTGGCATTAGGGTTAAAGTTGGGTCACGGGGTCAGGGCGTTAGAGAATTTGTTTGGGAGTTAGGGATAGCATCTTATCTCAGACTCCTGATCATGCCATTGTCATGCTTTGTGCTGTGGCAGGCAAGATGTGGACCTAAATGCAGGACTCAACACACAACGGGGATAACTCAAAGAGGCAGCTTTATTTGCTGTAAACATCTGTGCAAAGAAAACTCAAAACATAACCTAAACAGGAAACTAAAAATAGGGAGCTAGAAAAACAATAAACAGAAAAACTAGGAGCAAGGAGTTAACTAGAACCACTCAGGGAAACAAAGAACATAGGAGAGACACACAGCGATATGAGGATAACAACGCAACAACGCGACAACGGGCAGAAAAAAACACAGGGCTTAAATACACAAGGGAGGGAAGTAGAAACACATGATGAACACAGCTGGGAAAGATCAACCATAATGAGACGGGGAGGAAGCAAAACTGAACACACTAACATAGGACACGAGTCTATCAAAGTAAAACAGGAAACATGAGACAGGCACAGAGACATGGACTTGTAAATGAAAAACATGCATATATTGAAGAAAATAATTTTCTCTGATATATCTAGAATGATTAATATATGTATAAATGTGGCCTGAAAGTTGGTTGACTGACCTATTTTAAATAATAAACTTCTGGCTACTAACCTAATTTAAATATTAAGTATTTTTTTAAATAAGGAATAATAAATTTGGACTCCTTTTATGGCGAAATTCCCAGGAAGGAATCTGCAAAGGGTGCTATGAAGGAGGGGGAGTTTGGTATGATGTTGAAGGATGTGTTCATTTTAAACAGTTAAAAAGTAAGGGTATTTTCTAAATATATTGATATTTATGTTCCCACCATTACCTTATTACCAATATATTGGAATAAAAGCTTGAGCACTGTTACATATATATTTTTTTATTCCTTAATTGATATTTAATTGTTGTCATAGAGGAGCCATGGACTAAATAGTCAGGTGCTGCAGCTCCTCTCGAGGAGTAGCATGTGCCAGGTCATGTTGGTGACCACAGCATAGTGGCTTTATTGTCAGGGGTCATCATTAAAGGGGGTTTAGCCCAGTACAGAACTATCTTTCCTTTGATTTTTTAAGTTCTCTTTCTTTGTAGGTTTTCTAGTTTTTTTTTCTTTAGCTGGTCCACCTAATCTGCACCATATATATGAGACACTAATCCACTGTGGTAAAGAAAAGACTTTAAAAAAAAAACAACCTTCACTGTCAACCTGTTGAACAGTTTTGTTTAAATGTGGGTAAAATGAGTACTGAACATGTCACCAATTTTATAAGTAAATATATTTCTAAAGGTGCTATTGACATGAAATGACAGGGAAAAAGTAGTGAACACACTTACACACTTATGTATTTAATACTAACCCTAACCCTTCTTTAAAATCAATTGAGAGTTTCCTTGGGTATGTGTTTGAGATCATTGTCTTGCTGAAACACCCACCCTCATTTCATCTTCATCATCCTGGTAGATGGCAGCAGATTTTTTTTAATCAAGCATGTCTCTGTACATTTTTCCATTCATCGTGCTAGTGCCGCGTGCTGAAAAACAGCCCCACACCATGATGTTCTTTCCCTAAACTTCACTGTTGATATGATATTTTTGAGGTGATAAGCAGTGCCTTTTAACCTCAAAAAATGGTCTGTATTTTGTTTTGTTTTGTATTATGGCATCCAAAGAGTTCAATTTTGTTCTAATTTGACCAGACTATATGCTCCCAGCATTTCACAGGCTTTTCTAAATGTTTAATTTAATTGTTCTTCAACATGCTTTTTCTATAGCAGTCTAGTCATGCTTGGTGAGGATGCATGCAGGCCTTGGCAGTTGAGTGCATTACTTATTGTTTTTTCTAAAACAATTGTACTTGCTGATTCCAAGTCTTTCTGTAGCTGTCCACAAGTGGTCCTTGGCTCTTGGACAACTCTTCTGATAATTCTTTTCACTCCTTTGTCTAAAATCTTGCAGGGAACACCTGGTCATGGCCAGTTTATGGTGAAATGATGTTCTTTCCACTTCCACATTATGGGCCTAAAAGTGCTCACTGGAATCTTCAGTAGTTTAGAAATTCTTCTGTAACCAATGCCATCAGTCTGTTTTGCAACAATAAGATTGCAAAGGTCTTGAGCGAGCTCACTGGTTTTTTCCATTATGAGATGTTTTTGGTGTGACACCTTGGTAATGAGACACCTATTTATAGGCCATTAGCTGAGACTGAACAAGCTAGTATTAATTTGCACTAAGTGTGAGGATTGCTTTCTAATTACTCATAGATTTCAGCTTGTGTCATGACTTTTCATGTGTTTTTGCATCTCCTGTCCTTCGTAAGTTCAATATTTTTTCTCTCTGTCATCTATGGTTTGATTCTTTTGCATGTGTGGATTGGATGGATTGTTACTGACATCTTTTGAGAATTTCATGTCAATAGCACCTTTGAAATATATTCACTTAGAAAATTAGTGACATGTTCAATACTTATTTTACCCGCTGTAATTGACTTTAAGAAGAAGTCCTGGCCAAGCATTATATACATTGTTTTTCAGAAAATTGCTCACAGAACTATCTAAGAAAGAAAAAGCACTGGACTTCTTTAAGTTTTTTGAAGATGTTTCACGCTTCTTCAGTTCTAAAAAAATGGTGGAAAGTTCCAGGTATTTAAATCCTAGTGGGAGTTGTACCTTAAGATGGTTGTTGACCCACTATTGATCATAAGCTCATCACATGAGCTAAGGTGTGAAAAGGGGTGTGGGTCATTATCAGCAGAGGTTTCAGGTGAAACCATTGTGAGACCTTGCCTCAACCTATCATGTGACCTATTGAGATCACCTGATCGAAGATGTGAGTGGCCATTAAGGCAACCTGGGAAGGGATCTCAAAACTGGATTGTAGGTGGCAGACAGTTGGTGTTGTAAGACTGTGATGTAACAGTGTTATAACACTGGTAAATTTATAAAATGTTTTCTCTTTCTACGAAATGTGATTAGTATATTTACAAAAGTTAATCCTGGCTTGTAAAGTTTCTTATTGACTTGCTATATTAGGGTTCATATTATTTATGTAAGCATTCCCCTTTAGTGTCAGGTAGGTCACCAAAGGTCAGATATGTTAACTTTAGTTGTTTTTTGTTTGGTTCACTTCATTTTGACTTAGGCACCATTTAGCAGCTACTTTGGGTCTCTATACTATTTTACAAGTAGCTTGAAACAAAAGAGGAAGCCCATACATGATATGCATAAACTATTTTAATTACAAGACGTGGAAACAGGTAAGTAAATCAGTGGTGACATATACTTCGATAAGCAGTAGGAGGAGGAGGAGGGAATTGATCAATAACTTCCACTTTGGCTCTTACCAGTCATATCTGCCCCTGTCCAACCACCTCACCCAAGTCACTGTGGCTTAAACAAACTCACATTTGGCAATGTTAACTATAAGTTCACTTCTACACCACAGACCACAGACCTGCTTACTCCAGCAATACCATTGTAAAGTTTCCAGATGATATAACAGTGGTGGGGCATGCCTGCAGGGACAAGGTACTGAATCTGTCTGTGTGGTGGTCAGTAAACAATCGGGCTCTGAATACCACAAAGACAAAGGAGATGATCCTGGACTTCAGGAGGCACACAGCAGTCCCACCAGCAACTGTGTGGAGAGAGAGCACAGTTTCACATTCCTGGACACCAAGTTCTCTGCCGACCTGTCCTGGAATGCAAACAGCTCCACCGTCGTCAGGAAGGCACAGTAGCGGCTGCACTACCTGAGAGTGCTCAGAAGGAACAACATCTATGAGAAGCTGTTGGTGACCTTCTACCAATCAGCCACTGAGAGCATCCTTACATACTGCATCACAGTGTTGTTCACACACTGCACTCAAGCTGAGTGAATGAGGCGAGAGAGTGGTCAACACAGTGCAGAAGATCATCGGCTACCCCCTCCCCTCTGTTGCCGACATCTATACATCCCGCTGCCTCTGCAGAGCTGAGGCAATCACAAGAGACTCCACCCATCCTGTATCTTACCTGCTCAACCTGACTCAGAAACAGTTTCTTTCCATGTTTCTTTTCACGCCCCAACCACACACTCACTCACTCACACAGACACACACACACACACGCACACACATAAACATACACATCATCATCACACAAGACAAGTGCAATACTTCAAAATAACCTTGCACGTCTGTATAGTTGGCATTTTTAGATTTGTTTTTATTGTTAGTTATTTATTTGTTTTTATTATTATTTGTTCTGAATGCTGCTACCAGGGACCTGCCTCTAACTTCACTGAACATTATGTTCAATGACTATGACCAAGCTAGACGATCAAACAAAGCCAAGATACACTTAAGATGATCTTGCCAAGTGTTGGTATATACCATTCATCTAAATACACAGTAAAGCCTTTCAAACCAGAAAACAAACAATTCATTAGGTGCTGGAATGTGGCAGGAACATTTCTCAACCAAAAGGGCAGAACTGTAGGAAAAAAATCCAGATGGTGTAATGAAGGATGAAATCTCTAGCATGTGATGTCAATAGTACTTGTTAGTAACCCTTAAGTAGTTCAAACTTGACTTAGATGCTCAAACAACACAAAAAAGGTATCCAGAACCATAACCCAAATTAAAAGTATCATACTGAATATCAGCAGAACCTGTGGAAAGTTTGTCCTCCTTCATTAGGTGATGTCTGAACATTCATTTTGCATTTCAGCTTCACACAACTTATTCATTATTTTTAGCTTTTCCAAGTCCAGCTCTTTTAAAAAAAATTTTTTTATTATTGTAAGGTCAAGACCTTACAATACAAAGCGCCTTGAGGCAACTGTTGTTGTGATTTGGCGTTATATAAATAAAACTGAATTGAATTGAATGTGCCAACATAGCAGTTACCTGAACTCTACTCTCACAGAGGTCAATTATCTTGTTAAAAGTTTTACATCTTCACTGCATACAACTCTGGATGCCATGGCTCCTCTAAAAAACAAAGCCCCAAATCTTAAGTACTTGACTGCTTGGTATAATTCTCAATGCACACCTTAAAGCAGATAACTCGTAAGCTGAAAAGAAAAGGGCATCTCACTAATTCAGAAGCTCTTAATTTAGCCTGGAAAAATAGTTTGTTGCTCTATAAAAAGAGCCCTCCATAAAGCTAGAATATCTGACTATTCATCACTGATTGAACAAAATAGGAACAACCCTAGGTTTCTCTTAAGCACTGTAGCCAGGCTGACAAAAATTCAGAGCTTTGTTGAGCCAAGCATTCCTTTAACCTTAACCAGTAATGGTTTCATAAATTTCCCCCTCCATAATACACTGGACAATCTGAAGAGCAGTTTCAGCAACAGGTTCATTCAACCTCGCTGTCTGAGGGAACATTAAAGGAGGTCATTCCTTCCCACTGCCATCAGACTCTTTAATTCATTCTTTAATTCACTTGGGTCAGGCCCACACATGTGGAACAGAATTAATCACACCTCAATGCACCCTGTCACTTTTGTACACCACGACATATATTTGCACACATACTTGTCCTTTTATATTTATATGTATAGTTATATTTATCTTAATATTTATCTATCACTATCTCTGTTTCTACACTCATTTTATAAGAGTGCTTGATGTTTGTTGTATATTTGCTGCTATGACAACTCTATTTCCCTCTGGGATTAATAAAGGCTATCTGATTCTGAATTTCTTCATAAATAAAATTTTAATCATCAGAGAATAAATCACTCATAACCATTTTACAGACACAGAAAGTAGCTGGACATAACTTTATGTATAGCTACTTTCAATACCATTGATATTAAGACTGTTTTTCTCCAATTAATCTTTCTGAGTTAACTTTAGTAATTACATCCTCCAAACCATCAATGTGTTTTAGACCCCATTCCTACAAGACTGCTCAAAGAAGTCCTACCACTGATTAATGCTTTAATCTCCAACCTTCCTTTTATCTCAATCATTTTTGAAAGAGGAGGTGTAAAACAGCTAACTGCAGCTAACCCATCTGCAAAGAAATTGTTTATTTGAAGAGTTTCAGTCAGGTTTCAGAGCTCACCACAGTACAGAAATAGCATTAGTGAAGGTTACAAATGATCTTCTTATGGCCTCTGACAGTGGACTCCTCTCTGTACTTATCCTACTAGAGCTCAGTGAAGCATTGGATTCTGTTGTTTACCCAACTTTATCTATCCATGAAGCCAGATAACACACCAATTACTTAAATTTCAGGAATGTCTTAAAGACATAAAGACCTGGATGGGGTCTATTTTTCTGCTTCTAAACTCGGATAAAACTGAGGTTATTGTTATTACTTATTATATTACCCTGGATGGCATTACCTTGGCTGCAGTAATAGTGTTACTGTAAAAGGGACTCAAATTTTTGACCAGAATGTTCACTGTGCATTTCAAACAAATATTTAGGACTGCTTTCTTGCATTTGCACAATATCTCACTGTCTCTCTGTTAAATCCAGAATCAAATTTAAAATCCTTCTCCTCACACACACGATCTTCAATAATCAGGCCTCAGCTTATCTTAAAGAACTCATAGTACTATATCACCACAATAGAGCAGTTTGCTTTCAGACTGCTGCCATATTTGTGGTTTCTAAGGTGTTTAAAAGTAGAATGGGAGACAGAGCCTTCAGCTCCAAGGCATTTCACATCTCTTACCATTTCCTAAAATCCCTCGTTAACTTTTGGGTGGAATCATGAGGATTTTTCAGACAGAACATGGGGTGTTATGGTTGTTGCTCTCGTTGCTTGCTCAATGGTCGCTCTACCCATACAAATAATACATCAAAAAGTAGGTATTTTTGTTGGCTTTCAGAAAATATCAATGTCATTATTGTGGGAGTTACCATTTTCTGGCAAATCACCTCAAAGCAACACAAATTCTGAACACTGCCCATAGAAAGTCTATGGAGACTCAATGAAAATCAGAGCTGGAATTCTCTAACAGGGCATGTTTTCAAATCGTCATATCTCCTAAACCATGCGATATAGAGACATGAGCCTTGTGCCAATATATCTTCAGACATTCCTGACGCTCACAGTCCAATTTTTTTTTTATACCTTTTACCGTTTTGCTATGAATTACGTTTGGTTCAGGGTACCAAATCTGTCCTTCTCTCAGATTTCAAACTCTGGAAATGAAGCCCTTTTTTGTCTCGTCATATCTCCTAGATAGATTAATGTAGAGACATGAAAATTGCCATAATTATTCACCAAAGCGTGCTGATTCCTACGGTGAAAGAATGATATTGATAATCCATGTAGTTTCCAAGTTACAGAACATTGTGAAATAGCAAGAAAAGGCAGTTTTCGCTTTTGATCCATTCAGTTATGGTACACTGCAAGATTAATTCATTCTTTAAATAGAAAAAGTTGCATTTCCTGTGAAAATGACATGTGAATGCCGCAGAGCCGAAACAGTCTGCTGAAAACAGCCGAAGAAGCTGAACTGTCTGCTGAAGCTGAAGTCGATATTACAGTAGAAAAGTTACTGAAATCATAATTACTTTGCAGAATCGTAATAAATGAGGAGAAATATTGAACAAGCAAAATGGTTAGCTGAAAAAAGCTGAACAAGCTGAAGTTCCTTCAAATTACTTGTTGTTGAATGGTGAGAAATTGGCAGAAAATTTAAACAGGCAAGAAAGAACAGGCAGCAGATAAACTAAAGCAGTATAAAACTAAGGTAAAAAACTGCATACCTACTAATGCTTACAAATGTGGACAAACAGAAAAACAGCTGCACATGCTGCACCCATTAATGTAATTCTTAATTAATGTAATTTTTAATGTATATTTTAAATAATTATTTAATCTTTAAAAAAAAAAATCTTGGAGACTTACAGCATACCACCAGAGGGAGCCCACGCACTACCAGTGGTACGCGTACCACAACTTGAGAATGACTGCTTTAGACAAAGACACAGAGACATTAAAAAAAGAGAAGCAATGCGTACACACACACGTGTACACACACATACGGAGCATTGAGTGAACCGTGGTTGTGTGAGAGTGTGTCATTCTGAATCTCCTGCTCAGCAATGAGAGGCTGCACAAAAAACAGAAAAAAATGTGGACACACAGAGCGTCGAGTGAGCCTTGGTTTTGTGAGAGTGTCAGTCTGAATCTGAACTTTAACTGTGTTTCAAATACTGAGCTTCAGTCAAGATTCAAGTTGCATTTATTTATATTTTCTATCACTGTTTATCTTCATCTCAACGACAAGTATCTTTACAGTGTATATGGAGATGTATTGTATATAACAGAGAGAAAAATTGTTCTTTTAAAATATATTGGCATTACATATATGGGTAAAAAGAAAATTGATGAGCTGTAAGTACTGTATGTTTTTGATAAAATGAAGAGTAGACTGATATATTAAATATTCCTTTATTGTGTGACAAAATCATGCCATATCATAACTGCTTTAAATCATACAAAATAGATATCAGAGCCTTAAACAGGCTGACTTCTGCTAAATGGGTCAAACAAGGCAGAAATGATGCAAACACATAACATCCGTATAAAATAGGATGTAACACTATAGATCAACTTACCTTGAAATACATAAAAACACCCATGATCCACCAGGACCAACTCAGCTGTGTGTGAGGAAGGAGGAGGAGGAAGAGCCAGCACCAGCTGATAGATGGAGAGAATAGACAGACTGTTCCCTCTTTTTGAAGGACAGCTAGAAAAGTTTAAAATAACAAATTATCTGTCTTGAATCAGTCTTGTTTGGTAATTTTAAAATAATTTTATCATTCAAGTGTTTTCATTGTGTGAGAAAGTACTCAGGGCCTTCAAGTTAAACACTATGGGAGGCAGTAAAAAGTTTTATATTCAGAAACTTAAAGTATGTAAGTATCAGGAGCAGAATGCACCTGAACATGTCAGTATTTTTTTTCAGTCATATGAAGCATGGAGTATATTGGATTAGTAGTACTGCTGTGTTTATTGCATCATATTGCTGTAAATGTTTATATGTATTTCAAGGTAAGTTGATTTATAGTGTTACATCCTATTTTATAAGGATGTTATGTGTTTGTATCATTTCTGCCTTGTTTGACCCATTTAGCAGAAGTCAGCC
>VVHJ01045618.1:0-10947 GCA_015107715.1 Tylochromis polylepis
ATGTACTGGCCTGTCTCCTGGTAGCGCCTCCATGCTCTGGACACTACGCTGACAGACACAGCAAACCTTCTTGCCACAGCTCACATTGATGTGCCATCCTGGATGAGCTGCACTACCTGAGCCACTTGTGTGGGTTGTAGACTCCGTCTCATGCTACCACTAGAGTGAAATCACCGCCAGCATTCAAAAGTGACCAAAACATCAACCAGAAAGCATAGGTACTGAGAAGTGGTCTGTGGTCACCACCTGCAGAACCACTCCTTTATTGGGGATGTCTTGCTAATTGCCTATAATTTCCACCTGTTGTCTATTCCATTTGTTCAACAGCATGTGAAACTGATTGTCAGTCAGTGTTGATTCCTAAGTGGACAGTTTGATTTCACAGAAGTGTGATTGACTTGGAGTTACATTGTGTTGTTTAAGCGTTCCCTTTATTTTTTTTTAAGCAGTGTGTGTGTGTGTGTGTGTATATATATATATATATATATATATATATATATATATATATATATGTGTGTATGTATGTGGTTTTTTATTACATCTTTATTTACCAATACCAACACAATCTTTCATTTACATTCATAAATATGGTGCAAAAATGTCAGCACAGAGTTGAAAACAGGTTCAAGTTCTTTTAATTTTTTGTGTTTTGGGATTATCTAATATCAGTAGGAATAGCTGGAATCAGTAGCATGTGCACATCCATTACATTTGTGCAAGTTAGGCCGGGTACGAGTAAACGCTGCCCACCACAAAGACGAGAAAAAAACGTGTAAGAATCATTGTTGCTGAGGAAGTTATCGATGTCCAGGCCCTGTGCTTTCGCTTCATCGTACAAACCGCCATCAGTAATCGCCCCTGCTGCCTCAGTGGGTCCATCCTGACCATCAGTGCCCCCACTCAAAAAGACTGGCCCTTTAGGTGGAAGCCCTAGGCTTCTCAGTTCCAGCCCCACTCGCATAGCCAGCTCCTGGTTCCGACCACCTCTACCTTTGCCTGTTAGCTCCACAGTGGGTTCGCCTCCAGCTAACAGACATGTGGCACCCCATCCCTCTGTTCGCCCTTCTTCCAAAACCTGCATGGTACGGCAGAGGTCCCAGCTCTCCACACCTACTTCAGGGCCCAGCTTCAGCACCTCAGCGGCGATGTCAGGAGGTGGTTCCTCTCGAGAACAGGCAAAGCGGGCCAGCAGGCCGTAGAGTCTAGACACAGACCGCACATCTCCACACACACCTGGCGAAAGCACTACAGGGAGGAAGCCCAGCTCTCGAGCACGGAGACCAGCGCGTTTAAGGGCAACACTGTTGGAGCCAATCACAGCATTGAGAACATGTCCCGGTGTATCAGATTCATCCTTATTCTCTTTCCACCGGGGATTTGGTCTGTGGAGGACTTCCTTTACTGATGTCGGAAGCAAGTTCAACAGCTTGTAACGTTCAAGGATTGACAACACTTCCTCAGGCCACACCTGACTCCTCACTGTGGGGCCGCTAGCTATCAAGTCAAGAGGATCCCCAATCACATCAGAGAGTATCAGTGCAACAACCTGTGAAGAAGTGATAAGAGTGATATGTGAGGTAAAATTACAATACTGAAAATGACTCTGTTTAAAAGAAGGCTAAAAAAAGTCTGTTACCTGTGCAGGGTGAGCATGATGTGCAAGCCCTCCACCCTTTAACAAAGAAAGGGCACGACGTACGGTGTTCAGCTCCTGAATAGTGGCACCAGCACCTGCAAGTCTGCGGGTAACATCTAGCTTTTCTTGCAAGGTGATTGGCGGGATAGGTGCAGGTAGCAATGCAGAGCCCCCACCTAAACAATGATGAAAACCAGCATGCGTTAAAGATATCTTGCAGTCGTTTTTGACCAGGATATGTCCTTCAGTGTGTTTTTTAAACTAATATGTAGGACTGCTTTTTTGCATTTGTGCAATATCACTAAAACTAGAAACATCCTGTCTGTTTCTAATTTTAGAACTTGTTAGTTTAATTATTTATTTATTTCTTCTAGGCTGTACTACTGTAATTCATTATTATCATGTTGTGCTAAAAACTCCCTGAAAAGCCTTTAGCTGATCCAAAATGCTGCAGAGAGTACTGACAGGGGCTAGAAAGAGAGAGCATATTTCTCCCATATTGTCTTCTCTTCATTGGCTCCCTGTTAAATCCAGAATCAAATTTAAAAGCCTTCCGTTCACATACAAGGTCTTGAATAATCAGGCAAAATCTTATCTTAAATCTTACTTGTGGTTCCTAGTATTTTAAAAGTAGAATGGGAGGCAGAGCCTTCAGCTTTTTAGACACCCTCTCTACTTTTAACATTAGGCTTAAAATTTCTTTGTTAGGGTTTTCTCTGTATTACTGTAGGGTCTTCACTTTACACTATAAAGTGTCTTGAGGTGAGTGTTGTTGTGATTCGGTGCTATATAAACAAAATTCTATTTAAATTAATATTTTAATTATATCTGTGTGATGATTATAGTCTTGTTGTTTTTAAAAATAACCAAGAAGTGCTATTCGTACCTGAAATCAGTACAAGAAGCAAGTCTTTCTCTGTCAGCTCACTGGCTAAATGCTTGATCTCCTCAGCTGCCTTCTGGGCATCAGCATCAGGCAAGTTGTGCTTAGCTCCCTCTATTACGCTGATGCGGCTGTTTTCTTTTAGCAGCAGATGGCTGTGATGGAAGAAGAAATATTATTAATCTTACTTCCTGAGTTAACACTTGAAGTTGCTTTTACCTCTAAATGTATTCGCTTACTCTTTCCCGTGCTGCTGTAATGTTTGCTGAATCCCATGTGGCACACTTATGACTCCTTTCACTAAATGATCACCCACAATCCTCTCTGCCTCAGCAGCCATTCCAAGCACAGCTTTTCCAAAGCCCACCAAGTGCAGGTTGTGTTTGAGCATGAATTTGTGACCATCAATAACAACCGAGTCCTCCTTGCGCTCTATACTCTGACGGACCACAGTATCTGGCTGCACAGCTTCCACTGCAGCTGCAAACACTTCACGTGCCCGCGTGTCCATTGACATTTTGCAGAACGTGGGTTTTCTCCTTGCCACAAGACCCAGAAAAGGCTGAGACCGGAACAAGGAAAGAAAACGGGCCATTGATAATTCAGTGGATCTGAGCAGAAATGTCCTAAGGGATATAGAAGAATTGAACAGATTTTTAAAGAAAGTGCAATTTAAACAAACCATAAACAACCTGCAAAGGAAAAGGAAATAGTCATGTATTATTAGGAAGCAATTACAATTATAACTTTTTCTTTAAATTACTTTGTGTGCCTCAAATTCACCATTTTTAAGAGCTTTTTTTGTGTTGTTCAGTCATTACACTTCTTTGTAAGTTTTGTTTACAGTCAAGTCTAATGACTGCAGGAATACAACAGAATATATTTTGCTTAACCATCCTGAAAAGAAAAAGCACTTTATCTTTTTATGTTTATACTAGTTAAAACCATACTTACATAAATGCATTTAAGTTTGTGTTTCAGAAGATTCACGAGGCTGCTTGCCCGTGAAGATTGTAAATGTGATATGAAGCTGGTGTATTCCTGTGGAAGCCTGCTGTGCTTGGACTCCAGCTCAGGGGTTAGGCAGTGTGGCAGCAATCTGGCCAGACACTGGCTGGAGTTGTGTACCTTTGGTGTAATGATTGACTTCAGAGGATCACAGGCCGCATGAAAGTGCTGACACTGCAGCTGCGCATTAAGTCGTTTTAGTTGCATTTTGATTTTTTTCTGCCACAGATTGCATTAAAGTCAGTGATACCCACACTTTGTTCAGTGTTGTTAAACAAAGCAGCCTCTTGTGTAGTGTATTTAAAAGCCACACCTGTCAGTGACATAATTTCAATGTATTTATTTAGTAGGGACAATGCAATTTAACATAGTTCTGATATGGAGCGTGAAACTGATGTAGCGCAAACAGAGTTTATATCTATTGCTAAATTCCAACCCTTGTCTGGCTTTTTCATTCACAATGCAAAAACAAAAATTACAATATTCAGTTACAGAAAACCATAATACACCAGGATTACAAAACTACAAGAAATACACCATAAAATAAAGTAAAATGTAGTGTAAAAAAAAACTGAGAAAGAGGTTGTGTGTCTGGTTTTTAGGTAGTTTGCTTGTTTTCTTTTCTTTTCTCTTTCTTTTTACAAATGAAATCTGAGCCACTGGGACTGGGATATTTTGATGTGATCGGATATATGTGCTAGAATTCCATACAATAAGGACAATATTATATAACAAGATTTTAGATTCTTAAATTTGTAAAAACAAAAAAAACCCTAAACCCACAGAAACACTCACAGACCATTTTGTTAGGCACACCTCTGTAACACCAGATTCCACCCCTTTCTTGCCTTCAGAACTACCTTAATTCTTCATGGCACAAATTCAAAAAGGTGCTGGAAACACCCTGGTGCATCACAGTTGCTGCAGATTTGTTAGCATTATGCATCTATAGGAGATGTTGCATCTCCTATATCACCAACATCCACAAGTTGCTCTAATGAGATCAGGCAACTGCGAAAGGCCAGTTGTGTTCAGTGAAATCATTCACATGTTCAAGAAACTAGTCTGACGAGATTTGAGCTTTATGACATGGTGTGTTATTCTGCTGGAAGCAGCCATTAGAAGATGGGCAATCTTTGGTGATAAAGGGATGGACTGTCTCAACATTGCAGCAAAAAATCAAGACTTGTGAGATCTGAAAACATTTTGCCAAACTTTCATGCCAATTTTGGTGAGCCTTATTGAATTGTAGCCTCAGTTTCCTGTTCTTAGCTGATAGGAGTGGCACAACAGTGTGGGCTTCTGCTGCTGTAGCCCATCTGCCTATTCTGCTCACCTTGGTTGTAACCAGTGTTCCTAATATAGTGTGGCTATTCTCCCTGGAGTTTTTTTTTATTATTATAGATGGATGACGGCTGGGAAAGTCCCTGAAGTCAGTTTCTGAAATACTCATACAAGCTCGTCTTGGCACCAGCGACAATGCCACCAAACTATATTTGCCTTAACAAGTAGCAAAACAGGCGTAGCTAACAAAGTGGCCGGTGTGGATAACCTAAATATCATGCCACTTGTTAAATCAAACGCCCATTGGCAAATTATTTTTAATTTACCCCTGCCTGAAATGTGTTGGTATTTAATGAAGCAGAATTCACCCTCTACAACCAAACTTTACCAAGAGATTTCCTTAAAACAAGCCGACTCATTCATTAAAAAATAATTTCAAAAAAGCACGAGCGACAAACAGAACATTTAAATTAATTAATCGTACCATGGACATGTCTTTCTGTGAGGACAAAACTGTCGTTGGTACTTTCTTCTTCACTTCTCCTGCGTTCATCCTGCAAACCTAGAGGCTGGCAGATAACTGGAGTCAACTGATAAACACACGCGGCTAACTGTGCCAGGCAGAAAGTGCTAATGCTAATGCGAGAAGGCTTCGCTTTTTAAAAACAGATATTCTAAAACACACTAGACTACAGTAGAGCTTTGAAAGCCTGCTAAAATATAGACAAACTTTTACTCTTAAACTGCCATTGGTAAGCAAACTGTGAAAATAACGATGCTGTTGCTGGTACAATGCAGCTATCGCGACAAGAACCTGCCATATCGCGTGGTTTCCTAGGCCCGAGGTTGTCAGGCGATGAATATGCGCGTCACCGACGTGGCGAAGGCGGCGCTTTTCCCTCCTCGTCCTCCTCCTCTCCGCCGAGGACAGAGAAGTATCCCAGGCGGGATTTTGTCGTTGTGTTTGAACTATCCTTATTTAAGGGAAAAAAAGACCCCTTTCACATCGCCGCAGCTCATATAGTTGTACAGATTACATAAGTGGCATCAGTGATTCAGTTTAAATCAAAACGAGGGCGCGCTCACCCTCAGACACAGACAGGCCATCATGAAGCTAACGGACAATGTGCTACGGAGCTTCAGGGTTGCTAAAGTGTTTCGCGAAAACACAGACAAAATTAATTGCTTCGACTTCAGCTCGAATGGAGAAACGATTATTTCCAGCAGCGACGATGACTCGTTAGTCTTGTATGACTGCCAGGAGGGAAAGTAAGAGCGGGTTCTCCTAATTTAAAATTTTTTTTTTTTTACTGTTTTTGACGTTAGCTGCTTACTATGCTAGCTAGCGAGGCCTGTGCTGCACTGCGTTCGTGTTCATCGTAAAATTTTCCGAGTGCAAGCAACATCAAATTAACAATAAATCTGTTAGATTTAATGTCTGCAGTTATGCGCTATATTAGCAAATAAATGTATAGTCACATTGGTCGAATTAAACCCTTAACTTTGAAAGGACTATGCTTGGTATCTGTGTGCTGAATAAAATGTTATATATTGGGATGCTATTTTATTCCCAGAACAGTTGATAATCAGCTCCCAGAGTATATGTGCGTGTGTTTGTGTGTGTGTATATATATATATGTATATATGTGTGTGTGTGTGTGTGTGTGTGTGTGTGTAAAGAGAGGCTAATCCACAGAGTAAACATTTTGATAATCACTTTATGGTATAAAGTCCAACTTGTTTCCTAGATACAGTCTCTAATTTGTAATCATATGCTGCCTTTCTATTTTCCCTTTTTCATGAAACTGAAAGGAGTTTAGTTGGATTAAGAAACTTGTGTGTGAGTTTTTCTGAGATTTTGCATGACTAAAAATGTACAAGAGAAGTATCCATTTATCTGTCGTTTTAATCAACATTTTTATTTGATTATAACGACACGAAAAATTAGAGGAGTAGCACTCTTCACTTCCTGAGATGTTTGTTTACAGTAAATGCAAAGCTTATAACTAACTGACAGAGAAATCATTCACGGCCCTTTTATGGTGTTATTTTTCTTTTTGTTGGTGTCACATTTTTGTTTTTTGGGTTTTTAATGGTGGGGATAGGTTAATTGGACACTCTAAATTGCCCATAGGTATGAATGCGGGAGTGAATGTGAGTGCGAATGGTTGTCTTTGTCTGTGTCAGCCCTGCGACAGATTGGCGACCTGTCCAGGGTGTACCCTGCCTCTTGCCCTAAGACAGCTGGAATAGGCTCCAGCCCCCCCCCAAAAGGATAAGCGGTAGAGAATGGATGGGTTTTTAATGCAGCAGTTGCCTCATCCGAGATTTTCTCCTATGGGAAACAGTAAAGTTATTTTGTCTTAAATTGATGCAGTGCATACACATTTCAGAGAAATGGCACGATGCCCTTTCGTTCCAGTTTTAATGAAATGTTTTTGGTGCTTTTCTTAACTGGCAAGTCGTTATTTTAAAAGTCCATATGGTTGTCTGATTGTTTGTTTGCAGACCCAAGAGGACTCTCTACAGTAAAAAGTATGGCGTGGATCTGATCAGGTACACACATGCTGCGAACACTGTGGTCTACAGTTCCAACAAAATCGATGGTATGTTGATGCACAAACGTGTTTTCGTAGTTTTTGCTTGGTAGTGTAGTAGGACTGAGTTTCTTTATGTAATAAGGTGTCACACGGTCAAAAATAATAACAACAGCAGTGTAGGAGTAAACAATGAGACATGTTTTTTTGTGCATTTATCACTTTTTATCGTGTTTAATTGATCACAATTTACGGTCAGACAATATGTGTTTCGATGGTTGGTGTGGACAGGTTGCTGCATGCCAGTTGATGGCTGCTGGATCGCAGGGGTCAGACTGCTCACTTTGGTCTGAGGTAGTTGTTTGTACAGTTTGAGGGTCTGTGATTCTGCCCAATACAGGAGCTAACTGTACAAGTGACTGCCTTGCCCACGGTTGAGTCTCCTCATCAGCCTGACCTCTAATGAACTTCACACATGGAAGACAGCATGTTTTGGTTTTTGCTGTTATTGTCTTGTTTAATGTATAACTTGGCTGTGAGCTTCTCCTCCTTTTTTGATTATGCCTCTGTCTTTTTCTCCAAGACACTATACGGTACTTGTCCCTTCATGACAACAAATACATCCGCTACTTTCCGGGGCATAACAAAAGGTGAGAACTGGATTTTATTTTGGTTTGAGTTGCAGTGTTGCATTCAAGGTTACCCTGTTGTAATTTTTTTTTCTTTCTTGTTTGTTTTGTGACCAGAGTGACATCTCTCTCCATGTCTCCTGTGGATGACACATTTATTTCTGGCTCATTAGATAAAACAATCAGACTGTGGGATCTGCGATCACCCAACTGTCAGGTGAGTATGTTTGATTGTAGTTTGGTGAGCTCCAAATGTTGTTGCACCTGTATGCAACCTATCGTGTTATATTGGGGAAGTGGTGTATAACTGACTTTCTCATGTCACCTTGAAATTTCAGGGTCTGATGCACCTGCAGGGGAAGCCAGTCTGCTCGTTTGACCCAGAGGGTCTGATTTTTGCTGCGGGAATAAATTCAGAAATGGTTAAACTTTATGATTTGCGGTCATTTGACAAGGTAAGAGGCATTACTTCATTAGAGATTTTTTTGTTTGTTTGTTTTGTTTTGTTTTTATTAGAAAAAGTACTGAGTAGTCACCTATTGCCCACAGGGTCCATTTGCAACCTTTAAGCTTCAATATGATCGAACATGTGAGTGGACAGGACTGAAGTTTAGCAATGACGGAAAGCTCATTCTTCTCTCTACAAATGGTGGAGCTCTGCGCATCTTGGATGCTTTTAAGGGTGCTGTGCTTCACTCCTTTGGGGTAAGAGACAAGTTATTACTACACACAATGTGTGAAGAAATTTACTGGATGAAATAAAACTCAAATGTGTAAATATGAAAAATAAAAACCAATTTCAGTAAAATGGATTGGGCATGTGTAACTGAATATACTGTTTATGTACACTCAGGGTTACAACAACAGTAAAGGTGTAACACTGGAGGCTTCGTTCACTCCTGATTCTCAGTTTGTTATGATAGGTAAGTTAAGATGACCGCTTCTGTTTTGCTGTTGCCTTAGTGTTTAGAATAAAATCTTTTAATGCATTTCTTTGTTAGTTAGTTGGATTTATATGGAAGCAGCGTGTAAATAAGCAAATTAACAGATGTACAAAAACATACCCTTGAATTCTGTTAATGTTACATGGCACACATTCTACATTTTGAAGGCCAGATTTACTAGTATGTTGCACCAGCGCAAACTTGATTTTTTTTTCTCATTGTAAGTACTTGTAGTCTCTACAGTTTTTTTTTAACCATATTGCATATGTATTTCTAGGAGTGCCTTTCTCAAGGTGCAAAATACATGCAGTAGTATACTGAATTGCGCAGACTCATTGAATAACCTTTACGACATGCAGTTTACTGCTCATTGCCTTGATTCTTAACACCATAATAAAAGCTTGTTTGTTTGGTTTTTTTTGTTTAATTTTTTTGCAGCTGTAATTATTACAAATAGATAGGGCAACTTGTTTTTAATAGAGAGACACCTGTGTACAAAAAACATATATAACACATTTTATTTAATAGTGCCTTTAATACTGTGGCAATCCACTCTTTTATAACTGGAGAAAACTCCCTGGTGTCATAATCACACTATTGCAATATCACACACACGCCCAAAGCTAACGCTGCATTCCATTTACCTCGAAAGTCAGATGTCATAGCTGGGAGTGACTTCACTCCTGAGTTTCTAGGAAAAGTGAGGAAAAGCAGGTTTTGTACACTAACAAGGTAGAGCCATTCATGCATGACAAGCAGTACTGCACAGTGTGTGGTGTATTTCCGCTTAAAAATACCACTGAACAAGAAATGTCGCACTCTAAAGAGCTGTAAGAAGTAATGGTAAATAACAGCACAGAGGGAGTGGAAATCTGTTTGTCATTGGATAGGTTCATACAACTGTATGAAAGTTGTTTTTTAAAAGGGAATAGGGCTTGATAAGTGTAAACTTTTAATAAACCTTATTTATACAGTAGATTGAAGAGATTGAAACCGGAGTAATGTGCTGTCTCTTTTGTGTGTTGGTTAAAAGCCTAGCAGCAGCATTCTGTACCAGTTGGACATAGTCAAGATCCTTCTTATTCAACCATGTAAAAAAGCTGTAATTTTTAAGCTGAGTAGAATCCAAATTGCACTTGCACTGTCGTTCTACCTTACGACAGTTTCTTTTGGATTTCCGAATTGATTCATTTATCCATGAAGAAAGTTTTTTTTTAAATGGTATGAAGGCAGATTTCATTGGCACTACTACGTTAAGAATAAATGAGCAATGATTATTAAAACATGTAGCAACATCAGGGTATTCCCTCAGCAAAGATGGATTAAACATCACAGAACCTCTGAGCAACTTCCTGAGTAATAACTCGCTTTACGATTCTACATTTAACTGGTGTTGCGTCCAAAGGAAAACTAAGGTTGAAAAATACACAGCAATAAACATTCAAATGAACATCATTAACATACAAATTAGAGATACTTAGGCCAAGAGAGAAAACAACATCCAAGGTGTGGCCTTTTGTGTGTGTGTGGGACCAGAGACATGTTGAATGAAATTAAAGAGTCGGTAATGGATAGAAAGTTAGAAGCTGTGTTACAGTTAGTCATCATGTGACACAGCTCAGGACCTCAAGTTTCTCTCTCTCAAGTTTAATAATTGAAGATAAAAAGTGTAAAACCAGGGAGAAAAGCACCAGGAGGGCGATAAATTAACCTCCTAAGACCCGAACTCTTTCAAGGCATGCATTTTTAATTTCTTTTTGCTATTTAGGCTCATTGGGACCTGATGAATGTAAAAGCAAAGAATTATCTTTTTACCTGATGTAGTGTCTGAGAAAAATGATATCCACATATGAGGACATTTGTTTTAAATTTCGATAGAACATGTCTTTTATCCCGTCTTCCTGCTCTCGCACCAACTGATCGCGGCAGATGGCCGCCCCTCCCCGAGCCTGGTTCTGCCGGAGGTTTCTTCCTGTTAAAAGGGAGTTTTTCTTTCCCACTGTCGCCAAAGTGCTTGCTCACAGGG
>VVHJ01045620.1:0-29047 GCA_015107715.1 Tylochromis polylepis
TGAGAAGAATTCGCAACAGCTCCCTGGGTAATTGATGGATTAAATTCAGTGGTTAAAGAGTTAGACTTAATGTGCACCATAATTTAGCAAAGGGAAAGCTCTTTTTTTTATCCAAACTTAAAGAAATGTAACAGTCATCTCTGAACACCTCATTTCAGGGTTTGTAGTAGGTGTCTCAAGGCAGTTAAGTTCCCTATCAATGACAGTTATCCATCTGTTTATCGACTGTGGAATTACTAAATGAGTAGTGTAAGCTAGCCAGGCTAGAGCTCCAGCTATAGTGCTCGGTAGGATTTTATTTTTTCACATGCCCCCCCTTTGAAGTCATAAATATAAGTCTAATATTATTTTACTGAGCCCCAACCAGACAAATTCTTTATGCCTATTTCCTAGAGCTGTACTAACCAGTTAGAGCTGTAGTCCAGGAGCTGATCTCCTCCCATTCTAAGGCAAATCGCACCGTTACCAACTGCACTCCCTTTTTTTTTTATACAAAGTCTCCTTATAAATCAGCTAGCCATCCAATTAGAATGCAGGATTAGGTAAGCCGATGCATGATACTTTCCATTGTCTGCCTGGGACAGACACAATATTGAGTTAAAAAATTGGTACCTCATATTTTGGAGTTGTAAATTGTTCAAAGAAGTCTAAAATGGGCCTTATAAAACATCAGCTTACTGAGCAGGGCTAAGACAAATTGTCAGCATACCATAACCTCATGTAGGAGCACAACAAGTAATGTAATCACTAGCATTCATTGTTATACTAAAAAGATCACATCCTGATTATATTTATGTTCCTAGTTTAGACATATTGGGGCAATGTTTTGGACTGTTAAACATTCAACATGTTTTTGAATGTTTTATTAAAATTTTATTTCTTCTATTAATTCACAGCTGTGTATATTAGACCCTTTGGTAGGTGATTTAAGCTAGAGATGTCATGTGATGTGCCAGTGTGTCATCAGTAGTCACAGACTGGAGCGCACAAAGTTTGATGGCGTTGTCATGTTTAAATATTGGGATGCCTTTATTGACTGGAGTGGAATAAAAGTGTTTTTATCCCAAGCCACAGTAAAATATTAGAGTAAAATATTCATTTTTTAAACCACGTATGTGGGGGACCTGGAGCATGTCTCAGCTGTCATAGGGTGAGACGTGGGGTACACCCTGGACAGGTCACAAGTTTGTCAAGAGGCTAACACAGAGAGACAGACAACCATCCGCATTCACATACAAACAACGATGGCCAAACATGCATAGAGAGAATATTGAGCTAATATCTCAAATTAAAATATAAAGATGATCTCTTTTTTTAAAAAAAGAGCATTTTTGGATTTAATACAAAGGAAATGTTTAAAGAGCAAAAAGTGAAACCAGATATTACTGATAGCGATCACTTTCACATCAGGAATCACTGCACCTCCCTTTAGTCTTATCACTTGCTGCAGTTAACCTGTGGATGCTTATTACTTCCCCTCTGAATACCAAGGCCACCATGGCAGTTACTTTTTAATTAAGTATTTTGCTATATTAGAGACTTCTGTTTAAACTTCAAACATCTTATTAGAATTTTTCCCTAATGTGCTTTGAGACAAAGAATGAATGCCGCAGTGATTTTTTTTTTTTTTTACCATTTATGTGGAGGCATATACTAGTTTTTGTTCTCCTACACTGGAGTGTTGCTCTGTGACATGGTATTTGAAAAACCCCAGTTTTGTTGACTTATTAATTGCTTGTGTCTTCTAACTGTGCACTGTGGAGATGACACGGCATGCTGTGATATTCTCTTTAGATAGTTATAGTGGTTGCAGTGGGGGGTTGGATGTGGTGGGTGGAGGGGTTCTTCTTCCCTCCTTCTCTCTCTCTCTCGCTCTCGCTCTCTTCCATCGCACTTCTCCCTCAGCTCATCAGTTCATCAGGCTTCTCCATGGAACACTTAGCCCTGAGGAAAAGCCGTGGGTGGGGGTCTGTAACTTTTGATGAATGAATACATCTCTGACTCACTCCTCTTTTATCTGACTGTTTAATCTTGACTCTCTCTCTCTCCTTCTCCATTTCTTTCTCCATCTCTCATTTGCTCCGTCTCTGAACCTCTTCTTCTTCTTCTTTCTGGCCTCTGCTCCTCACTCAAGACAGTGGTTGCTGATTTAATTGGATTGTGCTGAACTCTAGCTCTCTGTTGCATCTCTTATGATCATTGAGGAGATTCTTTGACTTGGGCTTCCTCTGAAGTTCAGCCTTGTAACACTGTACGAACTTTGCTTTCTGTGAGTGCAGCGTCTCAGGTTTTTCCAGGTACACTGTGTAGATGAGCTTATCAATTAGCTTTAAACACATTTTTTTAACAGATCAAAAAGTAGGTTAGAGTGTAGGCAGTCCTGAACATAAAACCAGGGCAACTGATATTAAAGTATTTACAACAGGTTGAGAGGCTGCAAAGCCAACTGAGAGTTAGTCATCCAGAGACAAACAGGCTATGTCATGGAGCCTTTTCCCACACAGGGCTCACATCCTTGGGCTTGCCCTGTTGTCTCTCTCCTCTCCTCTCCCCTCTGCTCTCCTTTCCCCAAAATCCCTGAGCTCGATTGAGGGAGATGATTAAGACATCAAAAGCAGTGCTTCACTGTAGATCAAAATTCAGGGCTGACGGGCGGGAGCCTGATCCCACATAGACTTCCGGTGCATCCCCACAGCCGGAGATTTGCCATTCCCAGCAGCTCTCCTGCTTCACTCCATTAGTATCTTCATGCCAATCGGAGGCTCCCTGGGGTTTAACATGTAGCCAAGGATGAGTCAGGGCTCTGCAATCAACCCCGTCCATGAACAGGCAGGTGCTTGAATGGGGAGAAACAGCAGTGTGTGTGTTTGGGCATCTGTATAACTGTGTTTGTGTGTCCATATGTTTATCATAGCTCAAGGCCCTTATTCACCCCCACTGTTTTATCATCCCCAACACTGAACAGCGGCAGCCCATCACACTGCCTCTATCTCCTTTTCTCTCCCTTTTCTTTCACTCTCGCTCTCTCCCTCGAGGTGCTTTACTTCATGTGATTCCACGCTCCAGCTTTAGCTCAACTTTGCCACTTGGCAGTCTTGGTAGATTTTTTTTTCTTCCCCCCCTTCTTGTTTCTCGTTTTTCTCCTGCTGTTAATGTGGTGATAAAGACAACAGAAAATACATACAGGATCATGAGAAGAGACTTTTCACTGCTGGTAAAATGAAGTGCTCATGTTCCATCTCAGCAACGTCAGTGGAAAAGGGTGAAACCATTCAGAAATGGTGAGGACAAATTGCGGAGAAAAAAAAATTAATAAACATCATTTCCATCCAGGCATAGAAATAATAGGAGGAAATAATTGGAGTCTTTATATCCAATGGGGGTTTAATAATAATAGTCTAAGTACAAATAAGGAGGTTTATGAAATGAGTTGGTATTTGTTTTTAGCAACACAGAGATAAAACTGGGGTGAGAACAGTCTGAAAATAGTGTTATTATTCCCTTGTAACCTGGCTATCCTAGTAAATTCTTTTCCATGTTCACTGTAATTTGGTGCTGATGTCATGGTAAGTGTGCTTCTTGTACAGCCATTAATGCTAGTGGAAAAACTCCCTATCCTATGAATAGTCTTTATATCCTTGAGAAACAGAAAAATGTGCGTCAACAATCACACAGTCGCAATCATGGTACCGACTCAAGCAGGCAAGACACAAATTTACAAATGACAACATCTGATGGCTGCTGATTAGCCTCCACTTACCAGCTCATCGAAGCTTGTGCCACTCTTCACATTGGCAGCAGAGTTACAGTCATCTGAGCAGCCATTTGGTCATACAGTTTTAGCCAGTCAACCAGTGAGTCGGGCCCTGGGGCTAAGCTCATTAAGGCAGGAGAGTCCCCTACTATCCTCCCCTCCCGCTCTGCACCTAGGGGCCAGCCCCCTCCCTGTCAAATCCCTGCCTTTAATTGAGTTCTCACTTCTCTTTATTTTACTGTCAGCATTATTCCTCTCTCATTGTTATCCCCCTCTCCATCCCCTTTCTTGAGTCCATCTCCTCCCTTTCCTTTACTGCTACCGCCACCAACACTTTTTTTTTTTGGTATTTCAGAGAGTAAGCACTTTCTCTATATTAAGATGTGAAATTCATTTTGACACTGGGCTGAAAATAGAGTGGAACCGGCAGTATGGCCCTATCTGTTTCTCTCTCGCTCTCTCTTTCTCTTTTCTCCACTCCATACTGTGTTTCTTTTTTCTTCTTCCCCCATCTTCAATCCATGAATCCGCGCTCCCACCTCACTTTCTTAAATCACCTAGAGAGTATCCTGCATGGTAAGGACCTGTTTGCCCCAATTATATTTTCATAAGGATGGCATTGAAGAAAGGAAATAATTCCTTACACCTCTTTCTCAGGATTTGTGCCTGTTAAGAAGATAGATTATGGAAGAATAATGGCAAAAGAGTGTAAAAGGTGTAAAGTAAAAGATGGAATCCGTAATGTCAGCGGTGTACAACCTATTTATGCACTTTCAAAGTCTTGTATGATGTTTCAGTGAGTCAGCTGGTAATGTTGCAAAACTATGTACCAGCAGATACGGGAGATACAGTTAATATGTGGATTGCATTAAAACGATTGTATGATTACCATATACCTGACCCAGCAAAGTAGCCACTTAAAGTGTAATAGAGGTAGCAGAGACATGGAGATGATTAGACTCCCTGTTACAACTGGCTACTAGCCCAGAGCTAATTCACATAGTTGAATAACTGTGTGACTGCATGGCTGGATCGCCTAGACCGCCACACTCTGCTCGAGATGATATGATGCAACCGGATAAAGAGCAGAATGTGGCTGTATAAATACGCATAAATGCACTTGAGCCAAGCAGTGGCTTTTCTTACATGATTTTTCATCATGGCTAAATGTTTACTTTCCCCGCAGGGACAGTAGCGCAAGGGATCATGACTATAACCGTGTTACCGAGGTGGATTTAAGCCTTAAGGCACGTTGTAGCCCCAAAATCACCTCTCACTCTAGCCGATATACAGTGAATGGACATGCTTACATATATAGGCCTCCACTGTGTGGTGCACGCAAGTTCAAGTATACACAAATGCTTGAAAACACTTAAAAGGACCAAGAGTCCCCATTCTACATATTTTATGACTTGATTATCAGGGTGAATTATTTCATAGTAAACGTTGTAATGATACAGAAGTTTTGAGTGCATTTGTATGTCTGCATCTATATGCAGGTTAATGATTTACAGTTATTTGCAAAAGTCTCGAGCCACTTCTCATTTTCTTTATATTTCTGGCATTTTAAAGTGGTCTTGAGCAGCAGTTCTCCATTCTTACTGAGGGTCTTTATGAAATTTTTCTTTGCACATATTGGCTTCAGTCCAGTCCTTGTACCTGACCATTTTCAAGTAATCTTTTTTGTTAGTTTATTTATTTGTCTGTTTACCAAAAGGTTGATTCTGTTCATCTGGACGTAGCGTTTTCAGTGGGAGAAACGTTTTGTCACTTGGATGAGTGACAAAACATGATGAAACGTTTCTCCCACTGAAAACGTGATGTCCAGATGAACAGAATCAACCTTTTGGGATTTTCTTACCTGGATGATTGAGCATGCATCAAGTTATTTGTCTGTTTGTTTTTTAAGCCACTTATCTATGATTATGTTGAGCCACTGATCTATGAATGATTTGAGCTTAAAAAGACAACTAAATCTAGGGATAAACCAATGGTGCGTCTACACATAACAGACAATGTCACAAAATAAAAATCAAGATTTTATCCTTAGGGATTTTGTTATTAACAGCCTGTCACAAAAACACATAATTTGTTCCTATTTGTTTAACTGAATCTACTAAAGATGACACAAAGACACACTCTCCTTCTCACACACACACATTGTCATACATAGAAAGCCTCCTGACTTCTAGCACCACAAGGCAATTCTTCCAATTTAATTTGTAATCTAATAAATCTAAAAAAGCAATCAGCGACAGCCAATGGCTATTCAACTTAAACCCTTTGCCCTGCCTGACTAGACAGAGATAATTGTCCCTTAATGTGGTCAAGAGGGCAGAGGGGAGAAAGACTGAGACAGAGCAGAGGGCTAGGGCTAGGGCCCATCTTCTCACTTAAAATAGCCCCTAAATGTGCAAGGCTCCAATTATAAAGCCTTCCAAGTTGCAGGGAGGTGGCCAAGGGCTGTTTATATTTGCCAGTGATATTTGGAATGAGGGAACGTAGAGAGTGAGGAAAGCTCGGAGGGAGGGGAAGAGAAAATAAATTACCAAGATGGTCCAGGAAGTGTGAGGCAGGTAATTGCAGTTGACAGTCCAGTCTGCCACATAGTTAATTTGAGCTTGAGCCCAGGTCCCTTCCACTATAGCACACCATACTTATACATAGCACAATCTGTCTGCATAGGTACATGCCCAGACACCATCTCTGTCTCGCTCTCTCTTTTTCTCTCTCTGGCAGTAGAATTATGTCGTCAGCAAGATATGAGTAGCCATGTCTCTCCCAGTCGGCGCACACTCCATGTCCTTATTTTCCCTATAGTTTAATTTTCCACTGAGAAATATTGAATTTTGAGAAGGGTGATAGTGTACCTGTCAGTGATATGGCGTCATCTCTAACTCCCTCTGACAGGTGGACCATTATATCTGCAAGGGAAAATAATCCCTCTCTACTTTAAGAACAGCAAATTTCAACCTTTTGGTTGGGGAAGAGCAGCAAAAGAAGTCCTCTTACCTAAATCTGCTCTGATTGGTTAATGAAAGACATAATTTAGAAAGCTGATTGCTTTTTCAAAGTGAACAATCAGTATGTGTGTTTACCTTCAGTTATTTGAGACTATTGTGGTGAACCTGACTGTGGGTATACTCGGATAGAAATGCACGTAGTGAAAATGTGTACGTTTTCTTTAATTGCATGGTGATTTTAATCTACTTAAATGAGCAAATTGCATCAAATTGCAAAATATTTCATAACACGACAAATGTGCCATTTTTGTATGGTGTGTGTTCCTGAACTTTGGATGACCAATCTAATTCTGAATAAAGTTCAAACTATGTAATTCCAAATTCTTACAGGTACAAATGTGCCTAATCTAAAAATTTGGTTAATAAAACTGTACCTATAATCTAAAAACTCAGACTTATAGTTCAATCACACTACAGTAAAAATAGGATGACAACCTTGTTGTGACTAGGAAAGAATCAGTGGGTGCCCAGTGACTGAATTTAAGTTTGTCACATTCAGTGAGTGACTGAAAGTAGTGAAACACTCAAATTCTGGGCGACCACTTTCACAAGACAGTTGCACTGGTCACCTGGTGGGAGGCAACCTATCTCCAAACAGTCACAGTCTAACTCAGACAGATTTGTAAATAATTGCTGTCATATTTGTAAACAGACAGATTGCCAACACATTGCTATCACTCTAAGTTAGTCTGTGCCAGTTAGCGAACCTTGCGACAGTGAGCAAGGTTGCCAAGCACCTTTGTCATTTTGCAGTCACCCTCTGGCAACAACTATGTCACTTTTTCTGTAGGAATTTCTGAATTTCTCTTTCAGATCCATGAGGTTCTGTCTGGACTCTCAATGTAAACAGTGAAAGTGTGTGCAGAAAACAACAGATTTGAATGAGACAGCAACAGATTTGCAGCTTTCACCAGTTTATTACAGATAATTGCTGTATTATCAAAATAGATTGCATGCAGTTGCCAGCTTGATCCTATTTGGTTGCAAGCTGATAACAGACTGACTCTATGACTGTATGTACGTATGTACCAAAGTTGCTGTGAAGACAACAACTTCAAGTGGTAATGGACCACCTGGTCCCCTGTCTCTAAAGAAGTAATTTCAAAGGCAACAAGCGTGCGGTTTCTGTAATATTAGCTAATAACTCAATATAAACCATCAATGTGTCACACACAAATGTTAAAAATTACATTTTGTGTTTACTGAGACAAAAATGTAGTTGTGCTTTTTATGAATCAAGCTAATAATCATATTGATCACATCTGCTCAACCATGGTGCAGTTGGAGATTGAGCTCAGACCAATCCTAATTTCACTCTGCTGTCCTCACTGTTAAGGTTGGGTATGCCCAATGGCCCCTCAGTCTACTGTACCATGGATGACATCAACCCCTCTGGTCCCACATCCCTGCAACCACTTGACATTTCTATCGACATTTCCCACGGTGCTCTCACATTAAAGGGCGTGACATTTCATTTGCACACGATGTTGATTAAAATACACCCTTATGGTCTCAAGAAAAAAGGGGGGTGTGGGCCCTTTTTGTACCCTCTTCTTTGGGAAATTGAGAAAAGATTATGGAATAAATAGAAGATCAGCTGTCTAAAGGAATAATGAAAAGGTTGTGCTGATGTTCTCTACAGATTTCAAGAAGTGAAATCGTAACAACTTTAATGCGTTACTTAAAATGTTGTGTTTACAGAGAAGATAATCAACAATAAGAGAATTCGGGTTTTTGAAGTTCATTGAGACGCATTTTGATTTCAGTGGTTTCTTTCAGGCCTTTGAGGTTTTGACAGCATTCCTCTTCGCAATACTTCTTAATGCAAATAAAACCTGATTTGAATCAAGCTGATTTCAGCCAGAGTCCATCAGTGGCAGGTCATATTTACGTCTGTGTCAGGCCACCTGCATTGTGCTGTTGTCTCCTGATGTGTTAGCCCCAGCTGGACTTGTATGATCTGACTCCAGGCCAGGTCTCACCTGCCAGCTCCTATCGGGTCCTCCACTTGTATACTGGCCTGGGGCCTGTCACTGATGGGCAGCCTGCCGTCCACTCTAAACGGCTGGTTTCCAAAGACATTCACTGATGTCTGCTCTCCTCTGCCTGAAACAGCTTCTGACAAGACACTGAGATGTTTATTTCCTTATTCTGCTCATGTTTTGTCTTTGTCTGTTTTATGCTTGACTTTAAGTTGTTAATTGTTTGATATTTAGAAGATGTGCGTAGAAATGTATGAATATCAGAATTAACTTCGGGATTGTGCAGTTGTGTATTATCTCATAACGTTTCATTGTGAGATTAGCCTGTGTAACCTGTGTTTCATTCTTTCTTTCCAACTGTTAAAGGATCATTACATGTATAACTCAATTATATTAAATTAGCTTAAAGGGAAATGTATAGCTAGGAAATAGGCATTTATGGTATACCTTTATCCCCAAGCAGCCAATAGCAATCCAGAAAATGTAACATACTAATCTAATTAAAAGCAGTTGATATGATACCCAGTGACCGCTCAGTTGTTAAACTAGGAGAGGTGGGGGGGGTTAATCATAGCCTGTGAGCAGCTTTGTGTAATAGAACCATAATATGATAATTAGTTCACTTTTAGCCAAACTTATCCTTGTCGATAAAATATATGGCCAATCAGGCAGCATCCCTTGGCCTGATCCAGTAGCACTAGACAAAACATCCTCTATTCACAAATCATGTAGCCTGTGTTAATGGCAGAAACATGTAAAGGCATGGCAATAATGAGAGTCTAGCATTGCTACAAGGTGTTAGAACCCTATTATGCCTTACAGATAAGCTAATTTGGCAACTATTATGAGCAGGTTGCCCTTCCACCTTGATAGTATTTCTGTAATTACTGTAGTGACAGCATCATCCCACATGGTTACCCTATTATAGTGCAGGAGATTGTGTTTAAGTGATGCAGTTATTAGTGTACCTTATATCATAAGCAAATACAGGAAACCACAAAATGACACAGGTAAAATAATGTTGTGACTGATTTGGAAAGAAGTAGCTCTTGTGAACATTTCAAATATTACTATCTTAAATCTTTCTGGAAAAATCTTCTTGTGCTCTTTGCCTGCTTAAAAAAAGGTTTTAGTAGAGAATTTGATTGCAGAACCTTTTATTGTGCCCCTCTAATGAACAGTCCCATTTTGCAGCAAACTACTTCATCATTTTCAGAAAGTATTTTACTCCAGCAGTAGTTCACACCAGCAGCTGACTATAGTTACAGTGCAACTATCATAGTGTGCCATCAAACTATGGAGATGACAGTTATATCATCAACTCTATCAGCCCTCCTCAGTGAAACAGTTTGCAGTGTCTACAGGGGCACACACAAACAAACAGTTTTCCTAATATTCCTTTCACAAGCAGACAGACTGTGAGGGTCCCTTCTAGCTATCCTAGCTCAAGGGGAGGGCAGCATGCCCGCAGAGAAATATATATATAGAGAGAAGGAGAGAAAATGAATATAGGAACGGAGGAGGAGAGAGAGACTTATCAAGTAAAAGAGAGGGACAAAAAGACAAAAGGGGGAGAGAGACGAGAAGTGACCCTAAATTGGGAATCTATTACTGAGGCATAGGTGCAGCAGCCCCTCTCTGTCTCCCGTAAACACACAGAAATGTGTTCAACTGCAAGGGCTTTATAAGTTTCCCCTTCTCCAGAGTAATGTGCTTTGAATGGCTGGTAAAATGGGACTGGGAGAATTTCATTCCCGCTGCCTCCCCAGGCGACTCACCTTTGGCCCAGCAATGATATGAGCCCTTTTCTATTTTTTCCACTTTTACTCTCCCTCGTTCCCTCTTTCCATCTACCTGACTGATGGAGAGGAGGAGAAATAAATGGAGAGCAGCAGCACAGCAGGGGCTGGAGGTATGGGAGTGTAGACAGAGGCACAAGTGGAGGAAGATTGGGATACAGGGCTTATTTATTTAGTGGAATGAGGCAGGTGCCTTATCCACAGCTCAGATTAGCTCATCTGTTTATGCTAAATGCCACACCATGGGAAGCACGGTCATGTCACAGGAAGTACAGAAACCCATTTTTCTCACTGTATGCTGGTCCCACCAATTGCTGGATCTGTTCTGTTCACCTGTCAGACCTTTACTGGGATTGGTATCCCAGATACAGTCAGATTATTGGCTTTACGTATCACTCAGCTATGTAAAACAGGTAGTTTAGCTTGCTGATGTCTGTTTTCATTTTGCTTTATTTAGGTACATGTTATAATATTTTTTTCTTCCCTGTGAATAAGATAATGATGACCCCCCCTCAGGCTGTTAATGTGTGGGTTATTGTACATTTATAAGTTGACTGAATGAAAATGTGATCCAGTCCTGTTTGGCCCCCATACGGACAGTCATGAAGCGCTGGATGGGTCTTTTAGTGTCCACTTAGACATGACCAATTGAGTTTAAAGGGTGATAACACTATAGACAGGTGACATATCAAGGGAAAAACTTAAATCCTTTACTCATACAGTAAAGCTATCCAGTGGTTCAGGGGCATTATTGTGAGGCATTTTTCTGGCATAGTGTCCTTCTAAAGGGGAGGGTGGCTGCAAATCATTATAAAGGTTTTCTGAGTAATCACCTTTACCCTATCATGGGAGAGGTCTTTTTCAGGAGAATGAGAAAATGTCTTTGGAAGACTATTATTCCAGCAATGTTCCAGCGACTTTGACGCAATAATATCAGTCCCTAAGTTTTAAACATAAACATTTGGACAGTCCTTCTGACCTTGACCTAAAGCTGAAAGTCTGTGCTTCTTGACTTCTCCACATCTTGATTGTTTTAAAATCCACTGTGGTCGTGTATAAAGGTAACAACGATTGTGTAACTGTCCGATAACTTATAGACCTCAGAAATTTATTTACATCATTAGTAAATGTTTATATGACTTTAGATGAGTTAATATAACATTTTACTTACAGTATTTTGTACAGTATATTTATCAGTACATTTTATATTATGTTTTATTACTTTGTGTGATAGTCATCCTTAAATGCCATTTTTGATTGTCCTACATGTAAAGTCATAAAAATCACTGCAGCTATAAAAATATTTGTCACAGTTTCTAAAAACCAGTCTTATTTACATCTTAGTAGGTTGAGTCCCAAATTAAACCTGAATATTGGTAGAAGCAACATTCAGCAAAATAAAGAAGAACAGTGCAGTGTGCTTCTGATGAAGAATGAAAAGTCAAATAACAAAATTGAACTTAGAAGCCTTGGGTTCATGTGTGGGACCATTATTTTCTATTTAAAGGTAGGGTGCAAGGGGGGCCTGAAGTGAATAGCGTAGAGGGTGGGGTGTGAGGTTATTATTGTTTTCACTTTCTACTACTGTTTGGCCAGTACAGTGGTTAGCGCTGTCACCTCTCAGCAAGAAGCTTTTAGGTTCAAATCCACCGCCCAGCCGGGTCCCGTGGAATTTATATGTTCTCTCTGTGCTTGCATGACTTCCTCCCACAGTCCATGTGTGTTAGGTCAAGAGCTCATTTTAAATTTACCATAAGTAAGATTGAATGGTTGTCTGTCTCTCTGTGTGAGCCCTGTGATAGACTGGCAATATGTCCACGGTGTACTTTCACCACATGATAGCTGAAATTCTACGGTAGGCTCCAACCCTCCCCTGTGAACATAAGTTGGATAAGTGGTTAAGAGATGCATGGATTTACTGTTTGGTTAGATTTAGGTAAAAATCACTCTTTCAAAACATGTACTGCATGTGTGAGAGGCTTTCTTGCAGAAAGCCCTGAAGGCAATCTTTTCCCATATGTAACAAGCTTGCTCTATATTTTCTTGGTTATCTGTTTGAGAAGTCCTTTCCTATCAACAAACATTTTTACATGCACTTATTCATGTGACCTCAAGGTAAATGCAAACATTGGCAATTTTAACTCATTTTAACGACAACCGCCACTTTTCTTATGAGGCTGGGCTGCTTGTTGAGGTAGAAAAGCTATTGTCAAACAAAATGAGCTCAATGAAATGAAAACCAAAGAAGCAAAGAAATATTATTTCTTTAAGTTGTGAATTTGATCATAGGTCATATTCTCCTTCACTAGTTCTGAACACATTCATTACCACATGATGTTTCCACTGCTGCACACAATGAAAAGAGCGTGCCCAAGTCTCAACCTTTCACCTCTTTGGCCTCATGCGGAAAATCGTCCTGATAAGACATGTAATAGCTGAAGCATTACTGCAAATGTGTGTCTTTCTGTATATACCTTGTGGATAGCATGTGAGAGGGTCACAACCTCCCCGCATGTGTGGCTCCCACCCACGTCTTCTTTCCTTCACCTTTTTCAATTCACTGAGCTGTGAGGCAGACGCTGGGTGTGCTGTTTTTCAGCCATTAGAAGATGCTAGCTAATGCCTCGGTGATGGCACCACTCACTTCTCCAGTGGCGAAAGTAAATGGAGCAGCCTTTCACAAACAATAAATCCCTGAGGGTCTCTTTCTTTCTTTTCTCCCCCCTCACCTCTGAGCACTGGCTTTTCATTTGTTTTATTTACATAGCCGCCTTTATGAGCTTTCATCAGCAGGTCTGCTTATATATGAAACTAATGGCTTCTCAGAGCTGTAATTTGAAAGCTTGCGTGCGTTTGTTGGTGTGCGTGTGTGCATCCATCCATATATTTTATGTTGGTATTTCCACCCATGGATTTGCGTCTCTGTGTGTGTTGTCCTCTATCTTGTGCTTTTACTCCAGTATATTCCTCCACTTGGCTTTCTTCTCCTGCCATTTTCCCTTGTTTCCTAACCTCTCTCTCCTTCGCCGTCTGTGCCTCAATATTTCATAATGCCGTTTCTTATTGATTATCCATCATCCATCATTTTTGGGGGAAGGTCTTCTACTTAATACTTTTATTCAGCGCGATTTTCTGTGTGCATGATTATGTTCAAATACAGCCCTGTATATTTTAAGTATTCCACATGTGCAACTAACTTCTGTATGTTTCATGGGATATCCGCTTTTCATGTTTTGTACTTTAACAGCAGTAAACTCAGCAAGCAACTCCAAAATAAACAGACACATTTATGTTGTGGGAAAAATAACACTTCCACCACCTCTGCTTCCCTCCTCTGCCTGTTTAACACCCTCCGCGCCCCCCTCAGGCTAAACAGAAATGGGTCCAGCTTAGGGCCATAATTGGTCTTGATCCTTAGGCTGCAGGCATATTCCAGTGGTGGGTCTGGATGGGGTGCTTGTTATGTGTGAAAAGGTGGCAGGGGAATGCCTGGCCAGTAATTAACAGTGTGCAGGGGACTGTGGCGGAGGAAATTTAAAAGTGAATGGGGGAGGCCAGTTCATTCTGTGGCCCTGTTCTGCCTCTCTCTCCGCCTCCTCTGTTTCTCATCTATTCAGTCTTGCCTGTTATTGGAGCTGATGGGTTTATAGAGATTTTCACACTTTTTGGAAGTTGAGCTGGCATTGTGAATTTGTTTTCGCTTGCCCCTCGTTTCTCGCCCCTTTGCCCCAGCTCACCACACACAAACATACACCCGTGTCATTCCGTTTCTCCACTGCTCACTTTCTCAGTTCCACTTTTACAGATTTTTTTTCTAATCTTTTGAAATATTCATCCCACGTGTGCGGCATACCTGTTCATGTAGTAGAGTTGATCACATAGTTTTGGATATTCTGTGGACTGCAAAAGAAGTGTAGAAAAGTAACAGAAAAAAATTGCTCATCAGCAAATTACTCTCTAAATCGAAAGTCTTTCTGTGAATAACAAAGCATATCTTCTCTCGTGTCTCTCATCTCTTGGCCCACATTATTCAATGGTATCACTGAACCACTTTATCAGGACCCATTTTTACGTGTTACCTCTAACAGATTGGAAGACTCACTCAGCCATGCACTTAGTTACTCTCTGAAAAGCTAAGTCTCCATCTTGTGTAGATTATGTCTAACGCAGTGTTCTCCATGGCTGAGCTGTCTAAACAAAGCCAAGGGCTGAGTATACTGTGAGGCAGAAAGTGTACATATTGTAAAACCATTGTGGAATGATAGATGTAATACAGTTAGGGTACAAACAAGTCTGTGCATTTTGTGACCCTTCATGTAAAGTAAGCTTATTTTCATTTTTCAAAAGTTACTGAGTGATAACTGGAGAGCTCTCAACACATATGTTGTCTGTAGCAGGCCATAAACAAGAGCAGCACACTATTGGCGAAAGTGTGACACATATAGATTAACACTCTCTCCACACATATACATGTTTCTGGCTTCCTCACTTGCCCACAAACAAATTCCATCCTTTAAAAACACAATAGGATTTATTGGCATGAAAGCTTGTAAACTAAATTCCCCAAACAATGCATTTCAAGACAGTTAAATATCAATATATTATTTATTATGTTTCTCTAGGCTTACAGTATTCAGGGAAATGATTTTTCAGCTTTCGGAATTTTCAGACCTGAAAAAGCGACCCAGGTGAATCATACAGATCCAATTTTTTTTTTTTGTCTGCCAGGTGAAATGAAAATAAGCCTCCTATTTTCTAAAGGTTCTATAGGGCTTTTTCCCCATTAAAAGTAAACATGAAGACGTTTGGGACAATAGACAACTATGCTGTGCTTGTGGTAACAGAAGGATGGACAAGCTTACTACAGATTGTCGAAGATGAAATGTAATGTTGAATGTTCTGAAAGTGTGAATTTAAACTCAAGCCTAACCAATTAGTTTAACAGATCAGAGTAACTTAGCAGTAACAGAAATTTAAAACAAAAAAAAGTGAAGTCAAAGTCTATGACACCTATTTGAGTCCTGTCTTTGACTGGATTAGGATAATAGGGGAGTGAGACTGCAATTGTTTATGGTATTAATAAACAAAAAACAAGCAATAATTACCTTTTTTTTTTAAAACTGTGATTTTTGTAGCGGAGCCATTTTTAGAATATATTACAAATGCACACTGAAAAAAAGCATTGCTGCCAAGGTAATAAGCCTTTGTTATAAGGTGAAAAATATAGATTATGGCTCAGCTTTATATGCTGGATAAAACATGGGATTAAAAATGCACTTCCCCTGAAAAAATCTTATTCATTATTGTTGAATTTGGGAGTGTGTTTATGCGTCAAAAACAACAACAGTACAATCAACGCTGCAGCGTGTCTTGGAAAAAACACGTACAGTCAAGATGCTAGTGAATAAAAAATAAAATAAGGTCAAATGATTGTTAATTACAAAAGTTCTAATTAGAATTAAGAATAGTTTGAAATATTAATACCTGCTTAAAGATTTGGCTAGGACACATAAGAAGCCTAATTTTCCTTCACAGTAATTCACTACATGTTTACAAACAGACAGGCATATTATATTTGATATTTGAATATGCAGCAATTAAAATGAGTGTGCTATTATGGATTGGACACATTAGACTGTAACGGCAATTTTGGGCTTTGGTATCTAAATGTTTCCTTTGGTGGGGCATGCCCCTGGGCCTCTTGAGCTGGCTACTGCATGTACTTGTGGAAAGCCCGGTACAAAAAAGACAGCTGGAGAGCATGTTGCTCAGTGTAACATTGTGTTCACACACCCATATTGGTCATACAGCTCCTTGAATTTAGCACTCATTACCCAAGATCTGTATGGTGGAATAAAATGCATTTTGATAGTGCCTTCTTCATTGTCATTATATCCAATGTGTTTTGTACTCTTGTCCTGAACTTAGAAAGTGAGCTGAATCTATGTCATTTTGGCTTCTGTTTTTATTTTTTTTTTACCATTACCTATAGCCAAACTTTGACAAACTTTGAATAAGATATTAACAAAATAAGATTGCTATATGCTTCTCCCTCAGCATACACTGGTGCGTTAATTTGCCAGGGATTCAGCAAGCTCTCTCTACTCTTCTCCAGCCAGGCCAGGTCCAGACTAAACATGTTCGTTTGAGAAGCTTGTTTACAGTGTTTAGGTAGAGGGACACACAGGAAGTGTGTTAAGCGATTAGAAATTCCCTGACAGCCCCCAAAGATAAATGGATGCCTTGCTAAATGAAGGAAGGAGAGACCTCAAATGAGCCGACTCAGGGAAGCGCCTTTTATGTTTCTCAAAACACTTCAAAAAGTGTACGTGTGTATAAAAGAGATTGTGTGTGGGATAGAGCGAGAGCATTTTTAAGTATGTCTGTTCATGTGCAAGCATGTGCCTGTCTGTGTGTGGTTCTTGGGGTAACAGGTGGGGGGTATGCCGTGTCCTGGTTAACAAGAGTGTTATTGTGTTGTTCTGTCCTGCATGACTGACCGTCAGCTGTGCGGGGTCATCCTTCTTCCCCCTTAAACCCGGAACACTAGCACGGCAGCTACGCATGCCCGCACACACATAACACACACACTTTTGAGATACACATACGGAGGTAAGGACTCACCCAGTCATGCACACAAACAGGTTCTGCTATGCATCAGTTGGTGGCCTGTAATTGAATTGAGACTTGATCAGTGATATTTCCGATTTGGTGGCCTGATGCACCCCAGTAAAGAGGCATCTGCTCGCTTTTTTCCCTGCCACAGAGCTGTTCAAGGCTGCAGGCAGCACGAGACATGGCTTGAGAGGTTCACACACACACACACACACACAAACAGAAACCCCTCCCTACTCCATGTATCCATAGCTTTCCTGTATTACTCATACACAGTGCCTCAAGGCACTTTTGCAGTTCTGTTACACTACTCAACAACAATACGCCCTCAAACGCTTAGCTGTTTACTTTTCCGAAAGAGTTAAAGTCTCTCACTTAAAGGATTACCTTTTGCCTGCCTGGACACTCTGACCTCACTTCGGCAGCATATACACATTTCCAGACAGGCCTACACATATGCACATCCGGAGACACCTAAACACATGAATGAACATACACCTCCCACACACACAAAGACAAGGGGTGAAAAAAGCATTGCAGAATTAGTAGAAGTAGCCAAGTGATGATAATGGCCTTTGTCCCGGCTCTGCCTTTTCAACAGGGCAATAAAGATCTGTCAGGAACCTATAAGCACAGCATCCCCCTGCTCAGTTCCTCATTATTTAACCAAAATATACATAAACTTCAGGGGTTTTTTTGTGTGTTTTTACTGTCTTAAATGTTTATCATTCTTCCTTTTTTTCCCATGAAACATCTACAAGTGCATTTTCCAAATTTCTTTTCTTCTGCATTGTGATCTGAAGTACTTGTAGTAACACAGGGAGTGGAGTCGTACTTCTCTTCGACTCTCTGTGCACTGAAGTGGAACTCAAGTGGTTTGACAATCTCCACCTTCCTTACAAAGCACCCCTTCTGGGTGGGGCGGGACGGCCTAAGCACAGAGGCGGGAATAGAGGGTCATAACTGATGGTCTTGTTTACATACAGGTTAATTGTTGCCCACCCTTGTGCTATGCTTTTTATGGCACTCTGGCTTTGCGTGAATAATGTTCTAAGCAGTGGGTGAAAAGAGGAGTTATGAGGGAGTGAGAAGGACGACCATGTCAGCAGCAAGCCCCCTTTGACTGTGTATGTTTGCTAGTTTGCACTGGCAGGTGTGTGCTTTGTGTCCACTGACATAATCACACAGCTAGCTCTGTGATTTTTTTTTTACTTCCTGCTGCAGGAGCGAGGCCAGTATTGTTTTCATCTGTGTGTGTATGTGTGTATGTCGGTGTCATTGTTGCAACCTGTTGCACACCTAAAATTGTGAGAAATACCTCAAAGTCTTGATGCATACTCAATCATCTTTTGGGGTACCTCAAAGGTTATTTTAACAACCCTCTGTGGGTATTTACATTTATCAGAAAAAGAAAGTTTTCACAGGACTCTCTTCAGTCATTTGAAAAACAAAGTACACAGCATAATTAAATAGTTTGAAGAATGACCTTTAGCAGCAAAAGCTTAAAGTAATCATTTTCTGTATGACTTTTTCAGTCTTTCACATGGTTGTGGAGGAATTTTGGCCCACTCTTCTTTAGAACAGTGCTTCAATTCATTGAGGTTTGTGGGCATTTCTTTTTATCCACAGCTCTCTTAAGGTCCAGCCACAGCATTTCAATCAGGCTGAGGTCTGGTCTTTGACTGGGCCATTGCAGTACCTTGATTCTTTTCTTTTTCAGCCATTCTGTTGTAGATTTGCTGGTGAGACTGGGTTCATTGCCCTGCTCCATGACTCAATTTTGTCCAAGCTTTAGCTGTTGGACAGATGGCCTCAGATTTAACTCTGTACTACTACTGTACTCTTGTACACAGAGGAGTTCATTCTCAACTCACTGACTGCAAGGGTTCTTACCTGCAAAACAAACCCAAATCATCACCCCTCCACCACTGTGTTTGACACTTGGTAGGTGGACATGTTTGTGCTGATATGCTGTGTTTGGGTTTCGCCAAATGTGTCACGTGGCCAAACGGCTCAACAGCATCAGAGTGAGCACACACCTGAGTGCTTCAGACCAGCAAACTATCAAAACTTCTGTTTTTATAGAGGTGCTCACACTTGCTGGTGGTCAGTTAATTAATTACCTCCTTAATTCCTATGGAAGTAGTAAGGGTGCACTTAGTTTTCCACAGGACACTTTCTTTTTTGTATGACAATATATATCTGTCTGATTGTCTACAAGTGAGTGTACATTTAGGAAACTTCACAAGTCTAAAGGTCAGCTATGAAGAAGGACATGTTCTGACCTCCAAGTACTGAGTAAATAGTACTGGAAGTAAGGTGACCAAAGTCCAAAAGACCAAAGTTTTAATTCTCAGTTATTATATTTTTAACTCCCCCATATGCGGTATCTATAAATATATACCTTCAAACCCCAAAAACTCCCATCGTGTGCTCTTGGAGGGGGATGGTTTTAACAATTTCTTTCTTGTATGAGCTACATGTATGTCTGCATTAGCGTCTCTCTGTCACTGAGCTTTCGCTGTTATCTCTTCATATAGCTTCTTGTGTCGTGGATGAACAAAAGCCACATAAAGGTCTGGAGGATTCAGAGTATGATGCTCTCCAGCACGCTCTTAATTATGGCTCTCAAGGCAGGAAATGCCGAGCTTATGGGGGTATCAGGTCCTTCACTGTGACACAGTGATGACTGGTTTGATGTAATCCACCTCCCTGGATAAACATTCTGCAAGGATTGGACCACTTTGCACATCTATTTGTAGCCACACTGGGGTGGGTTAGAATGCTGTGGATGGATGAATATACACTCACGTTTTCAATGAAAACAACAAGCAGAACAGTTATTGTAGTCCACTTGTTTTGCATTTTATTTATACTGGTAGTATGTATTCTGTTTAGCATTTCCAATATATCTGCTGGCATATTATGACATACATGACTACTTTGAGTACACACTTGCATAAAGTCCCTCACTCACACCTTGGAGCCCCCCTAAATTAACATAATGTCATGCCTGTCCCTTGGAGAATGCAGCAGACAGCTGACTACTGGAGCTTATGAGAATGCTCAGTTGTCAAAAGGGAAGAATTTACATGAAGATGCCGCTTCCAGTTTATGTGCTATGCATGACCCCCACATGCCAGCTATTGCACATGGTATGTGCATGTATGTAATGTGGGGTTGTGCAATTTGTGGTGGGGGGACTTACATGTTTACATATAATACTTTGAGTGAGTTTGTTTATGACTTTGTTCTTTCCAACTGCTGCGTTATATTTGTGCATCTGTTGCATATCTGAGCACTTTCATAGTGCCTCTTTAAGTGAGGATGTGTCTGTGAAACAAAGAAGACAAAAGGCTGCCAAAGAAAGCCCACAAGGACTCAACAATCTGTTTGATGTTTCTTTTTTGACCTTGCAAAGTGTGTGAATTCCCAGAGTTCTCCAGCAACCATATGAGAAAACATTGCAGTCACAAAATACTTTTCACATGATGGCATTTGCCAGGTAGGTTAACTATTTCATTGTCATCTTTAGAGGTCACTGCCTGGACTGTGTAAGACACCTCCAACTCCTTCTCTGCCTTTCTTCCATGTTCTGGTCACAGAGAGACATTTTAAACTAACATACCATGTATATGGTCAATGTATAAACCCATTGCACTTGGGAAAAGGTTCACATATTTGCATTGATATTATATGTAAGTTCATGGGTTAAAGCACTGCATCACCTAAAACATCAGGATTGGGATTGTATCAGCTGGTGAAGAGTCAGTTATTGCTTCATAGTTCACAAGTTACCGCCAGTGCTTGCTTTTAAAAGAAAAGTCCTTGGAAATATGTTTAAATATCGCTATAAGTGATGTGTTTTGTTCCAGATTCACTTATTTTCCAAGAGTTGTGTGAAATAGCATTACCCTGTAGCACTGAAGTATGGTATGTGGCAAGCCAGCCTGATAACAAAGAACGCATGCACTCATGCATGCACACAAATAATCACACACATAGTCTTGCATTCTCACACAGTATGTCAGCAGGTTATACTGTGGATGACTTGAAGTGCTGTGTAAGACATACATTTACACATAAAGAGCTACTAATAAAGAAGCCAATAAACACTGTGCACCTTCTCAGATATTCAGGTATGCAGCATGCATTCAAAAAGTGAACATAAATATGTGAACTGAACCTGTAGAGAAGTATTAAAAGCTCAATTGTATGCTGTATAGGAATAGTGCATATAAACACATTTTTCTTTTTAATTCAGTTGTATATTTTAGCATGAAAGCAACTTTTCCATGTACAAACAGAATTCATATCATTCTGTTTGTTGATGCCTGGACTCTTTTTGGTCCTTGGCTGTTGGGTTTTTGTGTGTATAAGTGTGTGTTTGTTTTTGTTATGTCTAAATGGATGTACTTATAACATCCATTTACAGTATAAGAGGATGGGAAATCTTCCTCTTCCTCAACCCGATCTGCATATTCAGAGTTTCCACTTGAGGTCTCAAACCATGAAGGTGGAATTTTATCCTATAAATGGTGCACTAAATATTAGTAATCAGCTGAATCAGAATCCACCTTTTGTATGCAATGAGTTGCTCAGCAAAATTGTCCACCTCAGTTTTACCCAATGACTCAACTTCCCATCTCGCTCTGTGACTCTGTGTTACTTACTCTCGCTTTCACCCAGCTTTTCCAACCATACCTCCCTTCAGACACAAGTCCATTTCCGCTCTCTTCCCCACTCAACAAATATGTTCTTTGGAGCCCTTCCCAGAATACTTTGGCATGCACCCATGCCCACTCTGTCCTCTTGCTTGAAACAGATCCAGAGGACAGCAAAGGGGGCAGTAAGGGTGGCAGGGGGTACACCCATATAGTTATTGTGAAATCATGATGCGGCTTTCCTGTGGGAAAGAAAAAGAGATGATGGAGGATAAGAAAGAGGAGTGAGACTTACCTGTTGCCCTGTTCTGTATAACATGAATTTGATGTTTGGACGTGGTTTACTTTCAAGCGAGAAGGCTTCTCGAAGCATGCCCCTGTCTAAAAATATTCTTGTTCTCTTTGATGGAAACTGTGACTCTGCCTAATGAGAGCTGTAAAGTTATGAACAAGTGATGAGAGGCTGGACTAGAGAGAGATGAGAGACAGATGGGAAGGGGGTGAGAGAGGGATGAGAGACATATGGGTGGTGGGGGGTATATAAGTAGAGGGTGAGACAGGGGAGGAGTAATGGGGTGAAGATAGGACATTATGGGTCAGCGTGTGACACATCTGGGTTAAACAAGTCTTCAGTATTTGTGAAGCCACAAATGATATTCCCAAAACGCAGTGTATTTGGAGTCAGGGGACATTATGTCTGATTGTTTAAGCTGAAGCATACTGTTTCTCATGCTCTAACAAAAAACATAAGTTTTAGAAGCAGAACATTTGCAACCAGAGTAGGCAGAAATTCAGCATGCTGTATCTGTTCCACTTCCTTCCAGATATGCTGTTTTAGTGTATTTTACTTCAGAGAAGGACTTAACAGAGAAGCCTCTGTTGCTGAATTGTATTACTTTTTGCCTAAAGAATCATTTTATAAGAAGTTGTGGTATGAACTTTGACATTTTTCCCAAACCAGAAACTTGCATTTTCTGCTAATTACTAGCACACTGTGTTGTTTCATCAATGCCTTTCCCAACAAACCTTCTTTGTGTACCTTACTTGATTTTTCATCCCACTCTTGTTTCGTCAGAACCCTGTTTGTCATCTCATCTTTCTAACTCACCACTTCAGAGCTGCTCACTAAGGCTTGAGCAATCTCCCAGTAATGGTGTTTTTAAGTGTCCTGTTTGTATAGAGGGTCTATGGAGAGAGGGCCCGTGAAAGAGCCAATGACTAAGTGGGGCTTGTTACAGTGACTGAGCTCATATGCAGAGCCCAGTCATCCACTGGGGGACTGGCTGCTACTGTAGTCTGGCTGTGGTCTCTGAGCTATCACCAGCCAACACAGTTTTAGCAGTCCACTGTAATGCGACACTTGGGGATTTTACAAAGCGTGACGGCTATGCGTACTTGTACCTTGTGCGCTATGTTGTAGTTAACGCTTCTTTTTTTTTAATATAGGTCTGCATTTCCTATAAGTTCCTTTGTGTCCATTTCTGTGTGTGTGTGTGCGCATGTGTATGTGTGTGAGAGAGAGCAGAATAACCCACAAACTTGTGTCTTCATGTGTGTTGAGTGAATGTACACACAGTTGCAGATGAATAATAGTCATCGTTTTTTTGATTTGATTGTTGCTACAATAAGTCTTTCTGAGTGCCCCTAAAGAATTGCTAGACATCTCCCTTCATGTCTGCTTTAGATTTCTTTTCATGGTTTCTTTCAAATTTTAGTGAAGTTATTTGCTTTTACTTGGCCATTGATAAAAGCCAAGTGACTTTGATGCTGGGGGAGAGGAACCTATGGCAATGAGCCTTGATGAGACAGCCAGCCGGCCATCCAGCCAGGTTTTCATTAGATGAATGCTGTGTGGGACTCTAGCCAGATAAGATGGGCGCCAACATACTGGAGCCAACCAATATAGTTATAGCAAGGTGCTCTGTATTTCACTTCCTCTATGTCACTGTCTGTCTTTGTGGAAGTCAGTGTCTGTCTCTCCATCTCGGTCTCTCTCTGTATAACCTGTGTTGCTTGAACAGCTTCCATGCTCTTTGCAAATCAACACACCCAGCACAGTGATTTCCATAAAGATGTCTTGGCCAAGCTTTGTTTAAGAATAGGTCGACTGAAATAGGAAGGTTAGTGGTAAATGTCAAAGAAAGATCAAAGAGGATGGGGAACATGGAGAAAAACAGAATGAAATACAAGCACAAAAACAGGAATATCAGACGTGCTATGAAAATATTTGAACATTTAAAAGGTTCTTGACTAAATTGATGCAGCTGAACTACTTTCATTATTTTTGTATTTATTTACAACATGGCATATATTTTCTGGTATTACAATACAGCATGCAGTGTCCACATTATGTAATTCACTGCACATTCACAGATATAGTTCATGCAAGACCCAATATTTATACCTCCAGGAGTGTCAGTAGAAAAGAAGATGCAGTATATTATATTATCTCACAGAGAATAGCACATTAAATAGTAGACCTCTACAAGCATCTAAATGAAAAGTTAAAAAAAATCTTTAGATTCTTGTCTAAACAATGTCACAAGCGAAGGTCAGTGAGCACTGAAGAGTGTGTGAGGGGCAGCTGTGTGTGCATTTCCAGGGCCAGTCTTTTACCAGTGGACAACATTTTGCCCCCAGACCATGCAGGATGCCCTGGATTCCCACAGATAATAATAGCTGCCAAGAGACGTGTTGAAGAGTACAGCTGCGGCACGACTTCTCCGCTCTGCCTAGTGACAGCACACCATTTCAAATGACACCTTGACCTTCTACACCCAGTCCACTTTTTCACAGAGACATTACATTTGTGTGAAAATACAGCAACTATATGTAGTGTTAATGTTAATAAATAAATGGTATTTACTGACGGGGTGAGATGTTGGAAAACGGGAGTCATTTGCAGGTCATTTTTGACTCAATAGTCAACTCTCATCAAACATTTCCCTGCTGTTCCTTTGCTGCTCTTGTCTCTCCGCATTTCACTTGTAGAATTTATGATCCCAAAAACAGAATGACCCACACACAGAGACCTCTGTTCAATCATTTGATTTCTACTTTCCCACTTAGTATGCATGGGTCAGTTGTTCAAACATTTACTGTACTCAGTATCTGCAAATCTACAGGTGTTAGGAGAAGTGAGCGGGCCTGTTTGTGTGGATCAGTGTATTCATACATGGCATGACAAATCCTCTCAGTGATTGTTTTAACTTCTGAGAGCCTGCGTGTGTGTGCACACGATGCGACAGATAGCTTATATCTATCGGGGTGTTAAGCTGATTAGTGTGAACTGTGGCCAGGTTCATTTGCATACGTTCCTTATCTCATTAGATTAGTATCAGCCTCTGTCACCATGCAAGGCCTCGGCTGGGATGTCTTCCTACTTTGCTCTGTGCACACGCACACACAAACACACAATCACCCTTGATGCCCCTGGCAAACAACAATGCTAATGTGTAACACCAGCCAAGAAGTGCAGGCTCCTCATCTCCTCTTGTCACTAGCACTACTACACTGCTGTCACGCCAACACATCAAGTCTTGTCCTCGGGCTCTTTGTGTCCCTGGTCTTATCAAGGTCATTAGCTCACATCTTTTATTCCCATCTCTATACTGTCTGCCTTACTCATCTGATGAATTTTCTTTCTTCTTTGTTTACATTTATTTATTATTCTGGGTGTTCAAGCTGGGATAGGCTCCAGTCCCCAAACCAGAATACACCTTGAAGTGTGAGGTGGTTAAGAGGATGGATGGATGGATGGATGGATGGATTAGTAACAAAAGTTGGTTATACCTAGGTTCCCCTGTCACCCTTCTACCCATGCCCTTGTGCTTTGCATAGTAAACATGTTCATCTTGGCATATTAACTTCATGGGCTGTGGATAGTTTTAGAATATCAAAAACTCTTGCATCGGGATGGGCCTGGGTTGGTTTATTATTGCATGTCATTTTAAAAAATGAGTGACATATCTGTATGGTAAGAAGCTAAACTTTTGAGAGAATTTTACAACGCTTACATATTACAGTGTCAGCATCATTGTTTTCTCTATTTTCCACAATGATTTGAAGTGAGTGTAAGCGCCACTTTCATTAGCTGCGGTTTCCTCGGGCACTGCTGGTGTTTAAAGATGCTTCTCCCACTGCTGCTAGATAACATTTTATTTACAGTCATGCCTTCCTTAGCAAGGACAGCATTAACAAGTTGTCATTTCTGCCATGCCTGTGGACAAACCAATACATTGTGCTCATTTATCTATCAAGTGCTTGCCTGCTTTGAGTGAGTGGACCCACACTGAGTCCTTGTTTCAGCACTGCTCAGTCATCTCCTGTACATATTTCTATTGTCAGGCAAAGCCATAGACACTGGTTGAGACAGTGTAAATCATTGCCTCAATAGCCAGCGAAGACAGACAGAGGTCATGTTAATTTTTAGTTAGAGTCAGAAGTTACAATATGCTGCTGAGGTCAGCAAATGTCCTCCTGCAGAAATATGAGTATAACTGCAGATAACCCAAGACTGAAGCACTTTGAAAGTACAATAAAATGGAGACCTTAGCTTTTCTAGTGCTTTTACTATTAGCAACTGATACAGAAGAGATAAAAATCACCTAATCACTTTTCTCAATTAAAGAATACTATGCAGAATTTCAAGTCATTTGGCTTGTAGTGTTTGAGAATGGTAAGAGCACAAATAAGATTACTGTAAGGCAGAATTGACTTAGAGCAACTTTCTCAGTATCGTTATTATTCTGCGACTCTCTCCCCAAGTGCTGCTAATCAGTTTCGTGTCTTTTTTGTTTGTTTGTGTTGTTTTGTTTCTCTTTTTGTTTTTTTAAAGGACTTGTGTGAAAACAATCATCAATCTCAACACAATGCAATCAAACTCTAATAAAAAAAAGGATCTGAACTCCACGTGCATTGTCTCATTCACTAGAACTAATCTTCAAAAAGAGAAAAATTTTGACAAGTTAATTTGTTTTGCCGCTGACTTAATTTGATTTTCTTATTAATCACTAACCTGCTCTTACACTGTCATACGTCTACCTCTCTTTGCTGAGCTGGAGGCAAACAGATCAGCAAACACAACTCTACATAAGGTCACAACTGTGTGGGATATTGTTGAAAGGAACATAGCCTTCGACCATGAAACTTAAAACAGCGTTCATGCCGCTGGAGTGAAAAGAATCAACACATAAACCATGTCCTTGCACGTGGCTTTGAATTTGACACATTTAGCGGCATCGCCCCATGCACTGCACAGAAAGCGCTTTGGAAATCATTTGTTCCTGTTCTACAGTTACATTAGAAAGGTGGGTGCTGAAAGGTGTTCTCAAGGTTTTGCTTTTAATTTTTTTTATTCATGATACTTTATTTAGCATTATACTTCTGATTGCTTTTTTATTGATAAGAAATGATGAAGCCTACCTGTACACCAGTACAGAGAGTAACTTTTTTTTTCTTCACACTCTTGAATGTTGGTCATCTTTTTTTTTTCTTTTTTTTTTAATGAAACAACCAGAAGGGGGTGAGTCAGTCAGTGACGACAGTTACTTCAAACTTGTGACAAGTTTATACCTGACCTCTCCTAAGTTAAAAAAAAATTGTCCAGACTTTGACATGACAGAGTCCCAGAGTTTACCTCTTAGTGACTTTTTTTTTGTACCCTACCTCCTTTGCGATGAAAGGAGTACATGTACATGCCTTTGGGTTAACTGTTAGTTAGAGTTAGTGGGAAAAAGAGAGCTACCGAGACAGCCCCTCACATCTCTGTTCCCTTCAAGAGGCTAATGCCTTATTTATAACACTGCACCCCCCCAGGTGCACACCTCAGGTCCCTGCACAGCCCCTTCTCTTCCCCACAGGTATACTCTGTGCCTGTGCCTCGTACTGTGCTACCTAGCGCACCTTCACATGCCTTTCCTTTCAACATCCCACTCCTGCGGCTGCATGAGAGGAAGAAGTTGGGGAGAGAGATACAAAGACTCTGCGTGACGCACATACAATCTGCAGACTGAAGCGGTTTCACAGCCATGGTCTCCGATGTCTCGCTGTAGTTCTCTCGTGTGTTGGAGAAAAAGAACTGAATCCCCTATCCTCCAGCCCTGCTCACTCCCGCCGAGCCGAAGAAACACCACAGAGGAGAAAGAGAGAGCGAGAGATGGAGAAAAAGAAAATGTGGAGGAACACTAAAGAGATGGTGAAGTAGAATCGGAGGGGAGGTGAATGGAGAAGACAAAGAAGTGGTAGGGGGGTGTGAGGAAAAAAGGGAGATTGAAGAAAGCATGATAAAGAGGGGAAGAAATAGAGTCTCGCTCTTTTTAAACTTGGAGATTCTCAATCCCTTCTTCTCACTCCAACCTGCATTTCTGGGTCACTAGAGACATTTAAACTGCACTTATAATTAACAGCTATTTTTAAACAGGGAGGGAGAAGTGGAGCGGTGGCGAGGTACAAAAGCATTAAAATTGCCCCAGATTCGCTATTGAATAGGACACATCAAGGCAATATGCTGGCAGATCAAAGTGAGCGAGGAGAAAGGAGACAGGGCCGATCAGTGGGGATAAATTGTTCCCTTTATAATGGCATAAGAATAGACCTCTTTGCAGCTGAAACAATTTAATAACTGCATTCATTACCTCTGTCCAGCTTGTCTGTCTGCTGCAGAATGTGTAACCGCTTTACTACCTCTCTTTGTCTCTCGTTCCCTCTTCCCCTTTGTTTTACGAACTTATCACTTCATTCCTTTCTTTTCTTTACACTCTTTACACATCCTACACCAAGTCTAGCATCCACTGCAACCTTTCCTCTAGCCCCTGAAACCATCGTCTTCTCCTAAATGTTCCAGCAGTAGCTACGGCAGCAGAGTTTCCACTGAGCCAATGTGCTGCAGGCCCCACAATGAAGATGTGCAATGTCTGACACTCTTGGAATGAGAGCCCTAATAGAAGAGGAAGCGGTTATCACAGGGCTCCCCCAGGACCAGCCTCTGTGTGCCTGACGCTAATTATGGCGCATGCAAATGAATGTGCAGCATTAAAATCAGGAGGAGCCTGCCTGCCTGACTCTGTGTGTAGAGGGGTTGTGTGTCAGTGTGTGCATTTAACTGTGTACTAGTGTGTAACTGGTATCATGTTTGTGTGTATCTGTGTGCATGAGCGTGTGTGTGTGTGTGTGTGTGTGTGTGTGTGTGTGTGTGTGTGTGTGTGTGTGT
>VVHJ01045621.1:0-10017 GCA_015107715.1 Tylochromis polylepis
AGGAGATCCCTCAGGAGACCATCCACCACCTCATCAGGAGCATGCCCAGGTGTTGTAGGGAGGTCATACAGGCACGTGGAGGCCACACACACTACTGAGCCTCATTTTGACTTGTTTTAAGGACATCACATCAAAGTTGGATCAGCCTGTAGTGTGTTTTTCCACTTTAATTTTGAGTGTGACTCCAAATCCAGACCTCCATGGGTTGCTAAATTTGATTTCCATTGATAATTTTTGTGTGATTTTGTTGTCAGCACATTCAACTATGTAAAGAACAAAGTATTTAATAAGAATATTTCATTCATTCATATCTGGGATGTCTTATTTTTGTGTTCCCTTTATTTTTTCTGAGCAGTGTATATATAAATAAAAGGAGCACTCTACAGACTTATTATTTATAAACTTTCAGTTATTAAAGGCGATAAACTGCATGATTAAACTTCCTGCTCTTCACCATTTCTCTGTGTAATCCAAAAAGGCACAATATCTCATTAAATTGCAGCATGTAGTTTAATTAAAATTAAGCCCAAACATAAAAAAAAGTCACATGCTTCATGTCATATTTAATCGCTCCTGACAGAGGCTCCTTAGCAATGATGTCTGATTATGTCAAAATGGCTGTTGCCTTGACTCCTTTCTCCTAGTGCCTCTTCTTTGTTTCCTACACTTATATCTCTGGTTGGAGAGACAAGAACACACAAACTGACAAAGGAATTCGTTATCAATTAGTTAGACCAGTGAGATATAAAATACTTTTTAGAGTGAAAGGTAACCATTTAAGTCTCTTTTTTGGTAACTTTCATAAAAGAATAATATCAAATTATTTTTGCACACAAACGTGCCTTTGCTATAAAATCCAAGGAGGACGTTCAAGCAGTGTTCAAGAATTGTACGTCCATCAGAAGGCGATGTCAGCACAACTTTTAATTGTTGAAGAATTTTTGAACCAGGTTTAAACGTGGACTATAAGCTGACCAATTACTCAAAGTCAAATTGTATGCTGGGTTAGGTGACAAACTGTATAAGACCTGATGTGAGGATACAAATGCGCCAGTAGACACTTTGTCCATGCATAACATTACCTGCCAAGGCCTATCCCAGTCCAGAGGTATGGGGAACGCTCCGATCCAGGCTCCAACAAGTGTGCAGGCCACAGTGATCTGCAGACAGGTGTCCCAAACAGACATAGCTCTGGAGCCAGAGACAAAGATAAAGCAACAACAGTTACTATATTCAACACAGAGACATGTGAAAAGCCAGGGGGAAAGAAAAAGAAGGAATATGATTTCAGCCTTACCCGTGGCGACTGAAGACTCTTATCCAGGCCTGAACGTTGGGGCCGAGGACACAGAGACACCTCAGCGTGGTTAACGAAGTCAGCAGCACAGCAAGGGAGAATGTTTCTAAGGCTGATCTGTAAGAAATTAGAGGTTCACGGTATCAACGACAACTACAATAAGAGAGTTATTGACAGTTTTGTAGAGACAGAATTCAAAAAGCAAAACACACAAAAAAAGCAAGCAGAGACAAAGGAATACACTTGACTTTGTATAAATGACAGAATCATTTCAGAGTATGAACATTTCTGTAGTGGCCTGCTGTTTTCATTCATTTATGTGTGATCCTTCCATGGATCCTCAGTTTATCGTGTATTACTGTGGTGATCTCTGCGTCGCTCTTTATTAACCTCCATTTCATGCATACACGTAAACACGAGCAAAAACAACAACTCACTCAATCAGTGGAGCTCCATATAAAACGACAACAGTGTGGAAGAACAGGCACGACAGGAAGAAGTACAGGCAGGAGCGAAACAGTCTCGACAGCTGCAGAAACAAACAGCGAGAAAACAGTCAAACCTTTAAGATCCTGATATGAAAAGATTACTTCCTAGAAACAAAAAGGATCTTGGTTGATGAACATGCAAGAGTCAAGTATTTACATTAATTTATAAGCAAATAAGTTAAGTTGTTTTTTCTTTTTTGCTTTGCTTTTTTGGAAAGGCAACTTCAATTTCACTTCCCATACCCAGGCTTGATTACTGCCAGACTTGTTGAATATAAGAGACCACTTGAACAGAGCCTGTCTGACAAAGTGAAGTAGGCTAAGAGCAACACATTATACCACAATCTAAAGCTGAAAAGAAGGTTGGTGACATCTATCAGCCTAGAAAGGGTTACAAAGCAATTTCCAACGCTTTCTAAGACAGTGAACCTCAGTGTGAGCCATTACACACAAATGGGCAAAACTTGGAACAATGGTGAACCTTTCCAGGATCACTCCAAGAGAACATCAACAACTCATCCAGGAAATTATAGAAGAACCCAGGACAACATCGTAAGAATTGCAGGCCTCATTTGTCTCAGTGTTCATGATTCAAGAATAAGAAAGAGACTGGACAAAAATGGCATCCATGGAAGAGATCCAAGGACAAAACCACTGATGACCAAATTTAACGCAAAGGCTCGTCTCATATTTGCCAAACAGCATCTTATTGATCCCCTAAGAATTTTGGGATATTCTGTGGACTGGACAAAATTTCAATGGAGCAATTGGTGTTTCACACAGGGCCAGGTAGGTTTGGATAGCTTTGCCCCCTTAATAAATGAAATCCTCATTTAAACACTGCATTTATTGTACTTTTTAAAAATAAAACAGCCCATCTGGCACTGCAAACATCACTCCATCATTATTAAAGCGTTATCAGCACCTTGTATCCCAGCGTGTGCTTCTTTGCGGGCGGTGTGATCCCGAGCAGCCAGAACACGGCCACGCTGACCGCGGTGACCGCAGCGGACACCGAGTAGAGCCACAGCAGGTGTGTACCGTACACCGAGAAGCCAGGCACGAGCACGGCAGGTAGCACGGTCGCCATGAACACCGAAGCGGCGATGATAGCGTGAGTGGACGCCATGGCTCTGATTTCATGGTCCCACATTGTGAAGGCTGTACCGAATTACAACAGGACACCAAAAATTTTTAACACAAAACACTTTAAATGTCAACGTAACACTGGATTTGCAGCACAGGTAACATCCATAGATGAATCGCTTGACCTTGTTTCCGTAAACATGGAGCCATGCTCACTTCCGCTTTCACTTCAAAATAAAAGTGCAATACTTATTCCTTGTAGATGAGGCAAGACAAACTTAAAACTGAAAAACCGATACTAGTTCATTAAAGTATAGTTTTAACAACTTTAAATATATTACACACAGCCATTCATTTAGTATACAATTGTTTGTGCCATTTAAGAAATTAATAATTTCATAATTATAATTATGTATTACATTTGAGACCTGGGGCAGTGTAATCGTCCCAGTGCAATTCAATTCAAAGTGACAAAGTAGTCATTGAGACTTTTGTGGCCCCCTCAAATTTGTTGCCCCCCCAACCCCAGCAATACTTTGCTATGTTTGTAATACTTTTAATGAATGTGAGCACATCAGAGAGGAAGACACCCTACAATGAGTTAAAACATTAACTTGTTATTTAAAACAGATTATTATGGATTTCAAAATCTTCTTTCTCTCATATGTACTCATATGTACCTGTTTTCAGTTATATCAACTTTAATAGCAGGAAATTAACTAGTCATATAATTCTTTTCTTTCTCCCATTTTTGCTATATTTTTCAAGTAACCTATATTTGACAACAGCATAATAAAACTGGAAATTCTGTTGTGGTGTGCCACCCCAATATTTTTAGTGGCCACCATATGGCCACCCCTATGAAAAAATTCTGGAGATGCCCCTGTCTGTCATACGAGCTCTCTGCATATCCTCCTTTACTACATCCACGAACCACCGTTGAGGTCTTCCTACTTTTCCTCTTGCCTAATAAATTTTAATATGATGTCTAAATTTAGTCAACACACTCTGATCAATATATATCTAGTACTAAAATCTAAGTGAACTCTCTCTCATTTTACTATTATTGTGGATTTTGTTTTACTTTATTTAATCAGTTTATCTATTTAATCAGAACATTTGAACACTGTCAGGTGTAGTTAGATGTGAACCATTATTTATCAATGAGGGCCATTCTTTTTCTACTTTCACTGCTATAATGTTATTCTGATAGCAAATAGAAAAATGAAATTCTCCAGTGTTCTTTAAACTGTCTCTGCCTGGCTGCTATAGTATCCTACTGTTTGTAAGTTTTTAAAGTTTTTTTTTTATTATTTATTGGATTTAATTAAATATTCACACATATGTGAAATAATGTAGCAGCAAACTTTTAATTTTTAAAGAAAACTTACAGGTTTTCGTTCACTTTACAGATGAACAGGGGAAACTACAACCAATCCCAGAACGTGTTACTTGAACCCTCTCCGAAGCGCAGTAAAACTAACCAATGGCATCTGAGATTTGAAATGGAGGCTTTGACCAATCAATCGCTTGCGAGCTGCAAGGAAACGGAAGTAGCAATCGGAAGTTTACATTAACAGAGAAAGCTAAACGCAGCTAACGCTTCTGCTTCTACGAAGAAGGACGATGGTTTGTGAAAAGTGTAGGTATCTCGCCGTTCTCCTATCGCTTAATTATTTTATATCTTAAATTCTGTCTTTTTTCCCGTTAAAAGAAGCTCGATGATCCTTAGAAAGCTGGCTAACTGTTGTTATTACAGTCCTCACTGTTGTTTTGTTTGGAAAACATACCTTCACCTTCTAGACTTATTTGCTTTAAATCCACTGCGCTGTTTTTGTTACATATGCGGCGTTACTTTTTATTTCCAGGTGAGAAGAAGCTCGGTAAGGTCATCACTCCTGACACCTGGAAGGATGGAGCCCGGAATACAACAGGTGAACAGAGTAAAATCTGGATTTGTTTCAGGTTCAGTGGCACAATGTCACCTGTGTGCAAGGGCTGCTGGAAGTTTTGGAAGGTTAAACAGAAAGATCACAATTAAAAACTATATATATATATATATATATATATATATATATATAACAATTGGGGGGTTAAGCTTTTAAACCAAAACCTGGAATAGGGTTCAGTTACTGTGTGATTTCTCTTGGTTTTATGTACATTCTTAGGAGCATTGGCTTAAAGTATTAAAAATAAATCATTATATACAAAGTGACTCAAGGAAAGAAGTTTACATATGTTCATGAACATGAATTTGGGGCTTTTAATGATTTCTTTAACCTTGTTGTTTTTATAGGGTGGAATAATTGTACAGCACAAATCTTGAATGACTTAAAAATAAAAATAAGAATATGGTTTGTGGTATAATTCTGGCTACATATTTGAGTCCATCCACCTTATGCAATCTACCAGTATCAGTGGCAGCATGACGCTACCACCAGTCCTTTGCGATATAAAAGTCACTTCACTGTGGAAAGTAACGCCGGTGTTCGAACAGTTTCTAGTTCATTACCAGGCTTGTGCTTTGGTGATTCCTCGTTTCAGTCCTCATCCAAACCTTGGCAAAGTGGTGACAAATGTAAGTAGTTTGGATTTACATACAGTGTTAGCAAAGCGAAACTACCAGTTGTAGTCAATCATGATCACTAAGGAGAAGTTAATAGGTCTTGGCCTTGTCAGGTTAAAATACATTGTAGAACATTCAGCACCATTTATTGAAAGATTTAAGGTAGTGTGTGTGTGTATGTTTTTGACCCTGTATGTATACTTTTGACCCTGTGTGGATTAGAGAAAATCTAAACCTGTGCAATAAAACAAGTCTTGTTTTATTTTTTAAGTCATTCAAGAGGAATTCTGTACAATCATTCCCTTGAAAAAGGAACAGTTGAAAGAAATAATTTAAAGCCCAAAATTACTATGAAATTCATGCCCATGATGAGTGTATGTAAACGTCTGCCCTGACTGTAAGTGTCTCTGCATATGTTACAATTTGTCTTTATACCAAAGTATTCTTTTATTTACAGTGATCATAAATGAACTGTTCAGAATGTACATACGTGTACTTTGGCGATGACGTGAATTCCAATTTTATTTTAATTTAATTCATTTGTTTAAACCATTAAAAGTAACCCAAGATTATAAACCTACAACCTACAATCTCTGACCTACATATCTACAGGGCCCTTATCTGCAGTGTATGGAGGACATGGAGTGTAACATAACATACCAGCAGAACTAATCACAAACATCCTTATAATCAATTTACAATAATAAAGTAAACAGAAAAAAACCTACTTATTTTTATTACTAAAAAAAAAAAGAAAAGAAGCACTGAGTCACATGTCGAAGCACAAATAAAATGCCTAAGCTCCCTGCCTGGCCACAAAAGCTTCCACTAACATACAGACAAGTTGAACCAAACACAACAGAACAGAGCAGGTCCCGCAGGTTTGCCACAGTTCATCTCCCAAGATCACTGTAAGTAATCCTGAACAAACACACATCTCTTAGCCCGGTGACTAAATGGAAAAGGGGTGCTTGCTGCTGGAGCTAATTACAAACAAGCATAATCCCGTTCAGCTCTGGCAGTCAGGTGTGGAAGAACTGCAACAGTGACAGGTGAAAGCAGCTATCTTTCATGAAGCGGCCAAACGATCGGAGGGCGTAGCAGAGACATAGAGAACTGCACTGATGTGTCATGAAAGATTAGAAAGTAAACTTTTTTTTTAAAATGGATGAATATGTTTTAAACTATTATACATGCTATGATGTGATTTTGTGAACTTCTCATTTTAGTCCAGTTTTTTAAATTTAACTTTTAAAGTTAACTTTAACTAAATTCTTACCACTAGATGACACTCTTTAACCATTAAATGTTTATGTAAGTGCTACTGAAGTGAGAAACAAGGAAATGCCGGGTTTGCCCTGAGATTAGTGTGGTGCAGTGGTTAGCACTGTCATCATACTGCAAGAAGCTTTTGGGTTCAAACTTCTTCTGGGAGCTGATGTATCTTCCACAGTATCATGACATGCTTGTTAGGTTGATTATAAATCAGCTGTAGATGTGGATATGAGAGTGAAAAGTTGTCTCTCTGTGTTGGCTGTGTTTGCTGTACCGTGTCTCTCACGGTATGACAGTTGGATAAATGGTTAGGAAAACACTGATAGATGGCCTGAGATCTGCCAGCTATGATGTGCTAATCACACAGAGCAAATTTGTTGTTATTGTAAGGTGAACTCTGCTGAGCCTAAGCATTGAGGACTTTTTCAAAAGATGAAGGCTATAACTTTTAATGTAAAGCTACTCTCAAGATAGTATCTTATTAGCATCTGTTACTAGTAATTAAAGAAAATCTTGAAAGGAAAGAATAAAGATTTTTACCCATTTAGCTGATATCAATCATTGCTGTATGAGAACGATTATCTGAGATCCAGTGCTTCCTGCCTTATATAACCTTTCTATTCATATTAGAATCGGTAAATAAACTCCCCAAACAGCTACCTAAACTTATATATTTACTCAGTATGTGACACAGAGTGGATCCCAGTACATTAATCAATCACTGTCCCTGTTGTAGTCACAGGCTTAACAATTTTTCTTGGCCTGACACCATGCACTATAAGTAACATTAGACAGTTAGGACATGGCAGATGTTACCAAAAACCTGGCTGATCTTTCCTGTGCAGAAGCACAAAGAAGAATGTCAGGTCAGCATAATTTATTCCTTTACTATAATCCTGCAATCCTGTGAAAAACTAAGTACACCCTTACTGCTTCTATAGGAATTAAGAGGGTAGGTAGCATTCAGGGATTGAAATGCATTTGGATTTGGTTTGATCATCAGCAAGTGTGAGCATCTCTATAAAAGCATAAATTTTAGCACTTTGCTTGTCTGGAACATTCAGGTGTATTTTAACACAATGCCAAGGAGGAAAGATGTCAGCGATTACCTGATAGAAGCATTTGTTGCTGTTCATTAGTCTGGATATAGTCATAAGTCCATTTCCAACAAAATTTGATCATTCTACAGTGATCAAATGTTTTCCACTTCACAATAATTTTTAATCTTCCCAGGAATGAATGTGCCTGCAAATTCACACTGAGGCCAGAAGAAAGCCTCTTTTCTCTAACACGAACATGGCAGCACATCTTAGGTTTGCAAAGTTGCATCTGAACAAACCAAAAGACTTCTGAAGCAATGACCTTTGCACAGAAGAGATCAGAATAGAGACCTTTGGCCATAATGCATAGCGCTGTGCTCGGAGAAAACCAAACACAACATATCAGTACAAACACGATGGGGAAGCGGTGATGATCTGGGGTTGTTTTGCAGCCACAGGACTAGGTCACCTTGCAGTCATTGAGTTGATCGTGAACTTATCTGTGAGGCCCTCTGTCTGACAGCTAGAACTCGGCTGATGCAACAGGACAATGATCCCAAGCACAGCAGCGAATCTACAGCTTAATGCCTGAAAAATAAAACAATCAAGGTGTTGCAATGGCCAAGTCAAAGTCCAGACCTCTACCTGAGGGAAATGTTGTGGAGCTGTGCATAAACATTGCCTGAATCATGTGGGGCACTTAGTTTTTCACACACTGTGTCTGAATTTTTTGCTTTGTTTTTGTTCAAGTAAACAATCACATGGTGTAAGATGTGTTGTTGTTCATCTGATGCTGTGTTTGAAGTATTTTTATTTATGTCCTGATCTGCAAAAGCTTAAAACCTGCCAGAGGGGGCACTTTCTTTTCACAAGTGTGGGCTGAGTGGTGATACAGGATTACCAGCCTGCACAGAAGCTTTATTTTTTGTTATAATGTGATGTTACTTTAATGAGGATGTTTGATTGGCTCCTTTCTGCTTTTTCCAATCAGAGAGTGGTGGGCGCAAACTAAATGAGAACAAGATGTTGACTTCTAAGAAAGCCAGGTGAGCGCCATCAGAGTCTCTATTTTCACATACAAGAGCGATATACTTTCTCTGATGAAAATCACCATTTTAACTTGCTTATTCATTACAGCCATGCCGTAATTAGCCATGGCTAATCAACTTTACTGCATCTGTAGTTGTGTGTCTATAATTCTTTCCCATCACAGGTTTGACCCTTACAGCAAATCCGGCTTTGCTATCTGCAGGATCTGCAAGAGTTCAGTTCATCAGGCCGGATCACACTACTGCCAGGGCTGTGCATACAAGAAAGGTACAAAGTCGCACTGCATGCCGTGCAGAAATTCTACTGTAGGTCCAAAAGCTTTGATTGTTGGAATGCTTTTATTGGTTTCAGCAGAATCTAACAAAACTGTTTCTCTAGATAATACACAGATCTTCTTTGTAAACATTATACTTGTAGTCCTGCAGTCTTTTCATCACAGCTGTAAGCTCGTTTTGTCCTGCAGATCTTTTGAAAACTGTTAAGCAGCTGAGTCTGAGACGGCTACTTATTTTTAGTGCCTAGCTTTGGCTTCGTTTTTGTTTTTAAATTGAGGCAAAAATGCTCACATTAGGATGTGGCAGTAGCTGGGAATGTGAGAGGACATTGACCTGCCGGTGGGCTTTTCGCCCTCTTTAATCTACTTTATATCCACTAAAGGTCTTAGACTAGATCTTTGTTGTTGAGTCAGTCGGCTCAATGAACTTTTCCTCTTCTGTAGTGCTGAAGTCCGCATTTACCATTACACTGAGGGGTCCAAGTAGAGCTGTGCGATATGGACAAAACTTTATATCACGATATATGTAATTTTATATCCTGATAACGATATATATTGCAATATAGTATTTTTCCTTAAAAAAAAAAATATATATATGTGTATATATGTATGTGTATATGTATGTGTATATATGTATGTATGTATGTATGTATATGTGTATGTATGTATGTATGTATGTATATGTGTATGTATGTATGTATGTATGTATGTATGTATGTGTATATGTGTATATATATATATATATGTATATGTATGTGTATATGTATATATGTATGTATGTATGTATTTGAGTCTCTACTTGCTACTTGCTGGTGGCATGTTTTGCATATTACCATAGCCTGGTCGGTGTCAGACTTTGCAAACCCGAACCACTTCCAGACAATTGAACCCCGACAGCCTCTTTTTGGCACCAGTTCCTCCTCGGGCTCTATATTGTCGGC
>VVHJ01045625.1:0-20653 GCA_015107715.1 Tylochromis polylepis
CCTCTTCTGTGGAACCAGCTTCCAGTTTGGATTCAGGAGACAGACACTATCTCTACTTTCAAGATTAGGCTTCAAACTTTCCTTTTTGCTAAAGCATATATTTAGGGCTGGACCAGGTGTCCCTGAATCCTCCCTTAGTTATGCTGCAATAGACGTAGGCTGCCGGGGGATTCCCATGATGCATTGAGTTTTTCTTTTCCAGTCACCTTTCTCACTCACTTTGTGTTCATAGACCTCTCTGCATTGAATCATATCTGTTATTAATCTCTGTTTCTCTTCCACAGCATGTCTTTATCCTGTTTTTCTTCTCTCACCCCAACCGGTCGCAGCAGATGGCCCCGCCCCTCCCTGAGCCTGGTTCTGCTGGAGGTTTCTTCCTGTTAAAAGGGATTTTTTCCTTCCCACTGTCGCCAAAGTGCTTGCTCATAGGGGGTCATATGATTGTTGGGTTTTCTCTGTATCTACTATTGTACAATCTACTGTACATTATAAAGTGCCTTGAGGCGACTGTTGTTGTGATTTGTCACTATATAAATAAAATTGAATTGAATTGAATTGAATTTTCCTGTCTTTCACACATCACACTACAAGTGTTTTTTTTCCATCAGTTTATGTCACAGTCTGGCTTAAGCAGACTGTGTGGAGTGAGGAGGAGGACCCAAATGCAGACACGCAAAAACAAAACTCAATTCTAACAGAAAACGCGCCGTTTACTATGATTGAGCACTACAAAAATAAAAGGGCGAAAACAATTCGAAGTTAAACAATAACCTAAACTGGGGAAAACTAGAAAGAAAACATGAAACATCCTAAACATGAAAAAAAAAAGCCTGGCAAGAAGAAAATAGACATGAAAAAACCTGAAAATTTGGCACAAGTACATGAAACTCCTGGAAAACATGGCATGAACATAGTAGGATAGCAGACAATCGGACAAGGAATGAATGAAAACACACAGACTAAATAAACACACAGGAGGTGATCAGGGGAAGTGGAAACACATGGAGAAACAGCTGACTGGAATGAACATAATGACACCACAGGGGAAGTGAAACTAAACTCAATGAACATGGGACACCGGACCTCTTCAAAATAAAACAGGAAACATAACGGGACCCAGACATGGCAAGGTGAGCCTTACACATAGAATATGCAGACATGAAACTCACGAAGGGCGAGGGAGACTTAAACACAGGGGGTGAAGACACAAGGGGAATGTAAGAAACAATGAACTATAACGGCAACCTAGGCATAATAGAAATGAACTTAGATAACCTAATGAACTTAAACATAAACCATAAACATCAAAATGTATTAAAACTCAAAACACTGGGTCAAATGACCCAGGACTGTGACAGTTTATGTATGCACCACACATTACCACAAAGCAAAACCAAGAAACTTCTGATTTACATAGCACTGATGCATTTCTGGACGTGACACAGCAATTGCACAGGATAGAATACTGATTGGCTGGTCAAGGGTCACGTTTACCTTGAGTCGACAGCGATGACCTTGATGCTCGTCCCTAATATTAGCTTCTCTTCATCTTCCTCGTCTCTCTGTCTCCTGTGGAACAAGGTTCCTCTCTGCCATTATGGTTAAACCTTTCCTTCTTGATGAAAAGTGACCCTAAACCATCTGTTATTTATGCTGCTTTGGATCGAGCTGTTCAAGCAGTGCAGTGAGCACCTCTCATCTCTTTTGGTCTCTCAGATACTCTTTTTATACTCAGTCCTGACCTGTTGCCAATTACCCTAAATCATTTTAATAGCATTTACTTTTCCAGCCTTTTGCTGCCTCAGTCCCAGCTTTTTTGCAATGTACTTCTGTTTTCATCTTCAAAATGTGCTAACATGATTTGTTACGATGGTTACATTTTCTTATTTTAAACATTTTATTTTTCTTATTTTAGTTTATTCTGGACTTCGGGTCCGGTCTGTCTCTGTTTTGTGTCCGTGTCCTGTTGTCTGTGTCTCTGTGTTTGTGTACCTTCGGTTTCTGCAGTCATGTCCCTGTGTCTGTCTGGTCTCTCTCTGCTCAGTCTCCGTGCTGTCTGCGTTCCCCCGACTTATCAAGTTAATACATCTGTAGTTTCTCCCTTCTGGTTCCCACATTCATCTACCAGTGTTTTGGCCTTGTCTCCATGTCTGTTTAGTCCCGGTATCAAGTTCATACGTCTTCGTCTGAGTCTCAGTGTGTGTGTGTGTGTGTGTGTGTGTGCGTGTGTTACTTCCTGTTTTAATTTGATAGTCTCCTGTCTCGTGCGTGGTGTTCAGTTTTTCCTTCTCCTGTCTCATTAGTTATGATTCAGTTCAGCTGTGTTCCCGTGTGTCTCCACTTTGCTTAATCACCCTCCTGTGTATATATTGTCTGCATCTCCCTCTGCTTGTTGTTGTTGTTGTCTCTCTGTGTGTGGGTTCTGTCAGTAAGTTTTGGCACTCGGTTCCTATTCTGCCCAGTCAGTGTTTGTGGTTGTCTTCTCTGCTGTTTTTGCCAGCATTAATAAAGCTTAGATTTTGAGTCCTGGGCCCACTCCCTGCTTGCTACAGACCCGTGTAAGGTTTGACCTTAGTATGTCACTAAGTCGCTTGAGATGACATGGAATTGCTTTAGTTACTGGATCCAGGATTATTGCAGGGTGTCAATAGAGGCAGAAATTGTCATATAATAGACCTAGTCTTCATCTATGAATATGACCTGCACAGCCCTGTGTGATTTCCAGAGTATTGCAGTTTTATTTTCAGAAAGTAATTGCTGAGATTTGTGCATTGATGTACACGTTGGGGTTCTCAAAATGTTGGTTATAAAGTCCTCGTGAACAGCTGTCTTTACACTGTATAAGCTCATTGTTAGAAGGTAATCCTATTACACTTCATGTATTCATAATGTTTTAGAGTGCTCAGCATGTTCTTATGCTTGCCTTTCAAAACCACCAGAAACTGTCACAACCTCTGCGCTGTTTGCTGCTGCATGATCGAGTGTGCTCTTACACGCTGAGAATCAGACATTCGCAGAAGCACTGAATGTGTCTCTAAGACAGAACCTGACGTCTACAGTTGCTCAAAGCAAAGCACACGCTCCAGTACAGTTTAACTCAAACATCTGCTAATGTTTCCGACTTGGTGACACTTCAGAAACATACTTCATCTTTTCTGGGTCAGCGTGACAAAGTACCCTCACATAGAAACAGAATAAAGACTGACCTGAACCATATTTAGCAGCTCCGAGTTGAATATTAAAGTGATCTTTGCCTGAGCTTGGCTTGTTAATGCTTGTGGCTGAGTGGAAGTTGAGTCTTGTCGACCCTGCAGGAGAACCTCGCAGCTTATGTTACATTTGAGACTCTTGCTTTGCTGATTTGTCTAATTTATGTTACCTTGAATTTACTGGTTAGTTTTATGCACCAAAGATTTTTTTTGGTTAGGTTCATGAAAAGATTGTGGTTGGAGTTTAAATATCTCAAAAGTGCATGAAAATGTCTTTTACAGCCATCCAAACGTGACGCGTGAGAAATGAGATCCATCACTGACGTCAGAAGTCTGTAAAAGACAAAGCCTCTCCAATGACGCCTGCATGTCTTTAGCTGTGATCTGCTTGGTGATGCAATCAAAAAAATTGACCATCTATTTTGTAGTGTGTGAATACTGTATGAACAAACTAGTTTCAGTAAGCGCGACCTGCAAGGACAGCATGTTTGAGAAAAATCACAGCTGTTTTGGGGATATTAAATGAATAGTAGTGGATATTAGAAACAAAAATATTATGGATTACACACATGAATACATTTTTCCCCTTTATTTTAAAAGCTGAAACATCAATTATATGCATACGAGACAGCAGCATTTAATTAACACATACACACTATAAACTTACAATATATGTATGAAATATCCATATAGTTATTATGTTTTGGGCAACTTGAGTATCATCGTTGTGAAGAAAACAACATTGAGTCCATCATTCTCTAAATATCTTATTTATCTCAACAAATAATGTATTTCTGTGTGTGATAATAAACTATTACACATATTCACAAAACAGTGCAGCATGCTCTGACCTGCCAAGACTGAAAAAAGCAAAGGATAGGAGAGAACGCCACAGAATAAAAGTACAGTACGCCCTTAGGCGTTTACGTGTTTGTCAGACATCGGAAAAATGTTGGCATCAGGAGAAGAAGTGTTGAAGATATTTCTGCTGTTACTGTGGGCCGAGCCACTGCTGCCGCTCACATCGGACTCCCGGGTCGCTTTTGCATGTTTGCGTTTGATGCCAAAAAGACTGCAGATTTTCATCAGCATCAGGTCGACAATCTCCTCTTCTTCAGAAGGCTGGGTAAGAAAGCACAGATTCAAAATCCATAATAAAGAACTGCAGATGTCTAGAGCTCTTTTGACCATTTGCACACATTCGAGCAAGTTTGAAATACGAATCCTAAAATGTGAGCGTACAGTTCAGCTCCTATAGTTACTTTGTTCCACAAACTTTCCCTCAGAGGACAACAATAAAACCACTGTGCTTCCTCACTTACGTGGATGCTTTCCCTTTGAAAGCATTTATTTGAAAAATTGATTCCCACCCAGCGATTTAGAAAACCATTAAAAGTTAACAGAATCGACACTGTCTAAATGCAGAACACTTTAATTAACACCGAGAATTACGCCTCAGGTCAAAACCAAACTGGCAGAAACACCCTTCTGGTCTGGAGGCAATTTTTTTTTTTTTTTTTTGTCAGTTTGATTCTGCTGTTTTTTTTTATTCTGCCGAAGCATCATAGCAATATTTGTGACCTGGCATAATTAGTGAAAGATTTATTTATCTTTTATTCTTTTATCTGTGTGAGTTAAACTGTGCACACAAGTATCACTGACCACTGAATTGTGTAATATCTCTTAATTGCCACCAGTGAAGTAGATCATTAAAAGCTTTGCAAACCCTCCAAAGTGCCTTGAGTTAATTTGAATAATTGCATTATTAACATAACATTGCCAGAACTCGGTGCATTTAAGCAGAAGCTGCAGATTTCACAGGATGTACAGTCAAGAGTGTAAAGATAAGCTTGCAGGCTAACATCTACTGGAGCTAACACTTCTAAACACATTTCAGTTCTTTTTTTGCTCACTATTCATCTTTCCTGAATAAGAGGTCAGTACTCTTCCTGAGATAACTACACGTTGTTATCAAAAAGGACAGGAAGCAGACAACATGAACAATGGTGGGCATAATAAAATTCCCTCTCGCACTCACAGATTATGGGATATTTTGATGTCATTACCTAAAATTACTGGCTGCTGCTCATGACGTCTGCGTAAAGACTAAGTTGTGTTTTCAGGAAACATATGAGCTGTCTTATTCACAAAGTGATAACTTTAGTAACTGCCTCTCGCCCTAAGACAGCTGGGATAGGCTCCAGCCCCCCCGCGACCCTGCAAAGGATAAGCGGTAGAGAATGGATGGATAACTTTAGTAAATGTAATCTTAGCGTTTTCAGATAGTGAGCCAGACGGCTGCTGCCTGACAATATCAGCTTTATTGCCAATCCCCTCAGTGCACACAGCAGGCTGCTTCTGTCTAACGAATACCAACAAACAGTCTGGACAGCTTAAACTAGCGTGCAAGGAAACCTTTTACAGGAATTCCTGCTAATTAGTATCATAAACATATATTTCTGTAGACATTCTCAATCATACTTTTAATCTGACCTCACTTTTTGTGTCTTCTTTTAGCTCTCGGGTCTCTGCTGATGAATAAATGTTCTGTCACAGAAGCAAATTCTCTCAGTAATTACTCTCAGATCAAGGTGTACTTTACTGACACGACAAAAGCGTTCGCCTTCTCTGCTTTTACGTAACCGACACCCATAAAAATGGAAGCCTCACAGCCAAGTGTTAGAAATTTGTGGCTGTTGCAGTTCGGTTTTTATGACTTTTAGTGTTTTATATTTTGAGTTTGACTTTTAATTCCTCAACCTCTGGTTTTCTTTGCCTGTTACAGCACCGGATGTATTTGATTTGCTGTTTAAAAACTAACACACAGAAACTTCTGATAGGATAATAAGGACGCCTGCTTTTCTTCCACTCGAACGTAATGTTATTGTGAGCTGCGCTCCTCTGGCTTTAAAGCTGAAATTTCAGTGAAGTTTGCCCATGAGGTGCATGACTGGGTATAATTTTGTTGCGTTTAGATTTTGAAAAAAAAATGGGAGATGGTTACTGCCTGTGGCCTGTAAACAGCTGGAGTAAAATGTGATTCTTTAAAGTGGATATTTGTAAAGTAAACTTGAGACGTCACAAGAGAGAGAGAGGAAAAAAAAAGTGTCAAGAACGGAGTGACAGCGTCAACACTGCGCAGCTTTTTTGTAGGACATGTCGTCTTTTCTCTGGGTACACTTTACACTGGGAAGCAAAGTTTATAGAAAATAAGCAAATGTTATTTCTTTTTCTTCTTTCGGCACCTCACCCCATCCCTTCTATCCTCTTCTGGCACACCGACCCTCCTTCACATCTATGAGCCAATTTTTCTGACGTTCCTCTTCTTCTCTTTCCTGGCAGCTCCTTGCTGCTCTAATTTTCCTATCTATACATTTCTCTAGATCCACAAGGACACAGGGAAGCTCTTTCCTGCCTTTAATTCTTCTTCATCAACTCTCAAAGCAAAAAGATCATCTGTGCTCTTTCGTGGCATGAAGCCATACTGCTGCTCACTGACGATCACGTCCCCTCGTAACCTCGCTTCAGCAACTCTCTCCTATCTTCTGTGTGGCTGATCAACTTTATCCCTGTGTAGTTACAACAGCTCTTCTCATCCCATTTACTTTTGAATACTGGTCCACTTCTTTTCCTCTCACTCTCCAATATTGTCTTAAAAAAAACCTGGTTAAAGAGTCCATCGGGGCAATGCTCAGCTTTTATTCCTCTGGAGCAATGAAAGGTGACAATATCAACTGAGTTGTTCAGTAACATTTAAAATGAGTGAACTACTCAACTGCTACTGAATGATTAAAATGATACGGTGATCATATCTAAAACGCATAGAAAAATGATCCTAATTTACATTACCTTGTGGCATCTTTGCTCCTGACTGAATGCCACGAGGATCACTGAAAGCAGGAGACTGAGCACCACGAATGTCACAAAAACTATACAGGAACCAATGAGTAACCCACCAAGCACAGGGTTGCTGTCCAGGACCTAGAAGAGAGTGCATCGGTTAGACGTTAATACCACTTTGAAATTAACTGACCAAATTGGAAACGACAGAAGAAGAAAAGGGTGACTGAATGTGCTGGAGTTGTTCAGGCATGCTCCCTTTGTTAAAATAGCAACTCTTGAGACGATCATATCTCACCTGATCATAGTTAAAGATGCCTATCTGCAAACCGATGAGCGTCATGAGAGCATCCGTGAAAGTTTTATAAGAGGATATTTTCCAACCATAAATCACGTTACACTAAAGGAGAGAAATTACCATTAGATGAGACCGCTGAGACCGTTCCTGTCCATCATGGCTTTCAATTTTCATTAAATAATCTCGGAGATAATGGAGTGAGGTCACTTGATTGGTATTTCACACACCATTTAAAGCATAATGAAACTGTACTGTAACAGAATGAATTAGTTTAAATTTAGGAATGTAATAAAGACCACCTGCTCTCCAGTCACCACTATTCAATTACTCTAATTCACACAGTGGAAAAGATTAGGGTCAGTATTCTTGTTGCTTTGTACTTTTATGTAATTTATAAAACTATTGGATTTAATTAAAAGTATACTGATTAGATAAAGTGCAATTTTTTTTAAGTGTTTCCAAAAAGTTCATTTGTTTATTTTATTAAGAAGTGCATGTACTCAAATTTATTAATTTCATTTAATATTTTCAATTAATTTTCAGAATATTCATTTTTAATTTTTTTTTGTATTCAAGGCTGTAAGAAAGGCTTTAAATCTGAGACAAGTTTTGGAAAGCATTATAGTTTTCTCCTCAGATGCAACATTCCCCATCTTATCTTAAAGACCTCAGCGTACTGGTCTGTGGAACCAGCTTCCAGTTTGGATTCGGGAGACAAACACCATCTCTACTTTTAAGATCAGGCTGACCCTGAATCCTTCCTTAGTTATGCAGGAGGCCTAGGCTGCTACGTGTATATAAATACAATCGAACCGAATTATTCATGCTGTAATTAATAACAACCCCCGAGATACTTACTGCAGTGGAATAAGCCAGCAACATGATCACAATGATCAGAAGAAGACCACTTATGCTGGTCCAGGCTCGTTGCAGTGCAGCTGTGAGCATGTTCATCTTTGGGTTAAGTCTGAGCAGGTGCCACAGTTTGACAGTGGCGAGCAGGACCAGGAAGGCGATCAAATACTGAAGAAGTGATTCTGCTGTGCCTGTCTCGTAAAAACTGACAAATCTATATAAACAGGAAAGATGTGACTTGACAACAGTAAGTAAAAAAAAACAAAAAAAAAACAATCCACCAAATAGCGCCAAGCATGGGAGAGGCATGTTTTTGCACTTAAACAGCTAAAAATAAAGCAAAGTTTTAGGACAGTATGGCATTAATCTCACTTGTCTTTGTGGTTTTGGTAGTATGCAATATCACGGTTCGCGATCAGAGTCCTCTTGATAAAGGCGGCCACGGCACTCCAGCTCAGCAGGATGATAGAAAGCTCCAGAAGGTTCCATTTGTTCTTGAAGTAAAGCCAGCGCTGCTGCTTCATTAATTTCCCCTTTCCAGGAAAAGAAGTGAGAGCAACAGCTCTTATGTAATCCAGCAGGAGGATTTCTGCATGCTCATGCATTTGTTGAGGTTTTAGCAGGAACACCACAAAACATATGTTGACAGTTTGCACAAATAAAAGTGCTAATTTGTCCCACGATGCCCAAATGCATTTGAAAATAAGCATTTGATCATATTCAGTGAAAAACCTCAGCGCTCGCATAAGAGGTTTTCAAATAGAAGAACGCTGGTTTCTAAGCATGTATAGTGCACTGTTTATGTAACCCTAAAAATCTTTATGAGAGAGCAATACAAAGAGATTAAAAATAGCACTGCAAATTTATGGATATTTAGGCTTCTTAATAAGTGAGATTATATGTTATCTAAAGCTCTTACTGTAGTTAGTTTGACATGCAGTCATTGGGACTTTCAAGTGAATTTCAAATGGGGTGTAGCTACATGACATCTTGACAGCTACAGTAAAATAAGCTGTGTGCTTATATGACCATAATAATCTTAAGGGGCTGCAACAAAGCTCAGAAATTACAGTTAATGGTCGACACCCACGATCACACAAGAAAATGACCCTGAATGAAGTGAAACGACGTGATTAACATATGACTCACTGAAAAGGAAAATTATTATTATGAATGACAAAGACGATTAACGCTATTATATCAGCATCCTCGTAATTACAATACAGTAGAGCTGCACAGCATTTGACGTGCTCTGATTTAGCTGCTAATTGCTTCTGGATTAACAGGCAGTAACGACTTACTAAAAAATGATTAATAGAAACATGCAGAGTGGCTTCATTGACTATTCAACCTTGCGTCACTCTCGTAGTTAATTCATTGGAAACCGATTCCTGCCAGTCACAGTAGCAAACAGCAACTGCTCACGCTCAGAAAAATATTGGTCAGGAAACCAAAAGGTGACTATGACGCCAGTCTCAGTTTGTGTAAACCTCACTGGCTACATGAAGTTACTCTAATTGGATACATAGATTACATTATGCATTAATAATGTTTGTATTTACCTGATTGAACATGTAATAGAGGATGAAAAGCATGTAAATGATCTCAGCAGTCATAACGCAGATGTGAAGGCCGTCACCTGACGGGTAGAGACGAGCACTCTGCATTTCACTGTTTAACCGAAAGGCTCCTGCAAAGTCGGTGAGAAGATTTCACTTACATGCATACACGGTAATGTGATCTCATTCATAGGCTGAAGGAGTGCTCAGTATGAAGGTGTAAAAAGGGAATAAATGCAGACTGCAGTTACATGTGAAAAGTAATAAAATCTGATTCTATTGAGTCTACTTTAACAAAGCTTTAAATGCATTGCAGTCGTTTCTTACATTGAAAGACCTCCTTACCTACAGCAGGGGACTCCAGCAGAAGCGTGACAATGCAGAAGAGATTCACATTCGCATTATAAACAGTGAACTCAACGAAGATGGCCCGCGTGTACATATCGAACCACATGCTGTTGAACAGATAGTCAAGGGTGCTGTCGATAAAGAACAAAAGAAAAATCCTTATATTCACACTTGTATATTAATTAATGCTGCTAATATAAGTCATTATATTGGTTCAAAAACCGATTATGAACCTACTGAGAATACTATTAACTCTCAGACAACAGAACATCTTGGGTACATATTTATGCAACCTTTCGATTTTCTTTAAGGTACAGACCTGGTTGCAGTTTGTAAATCTGGGCCGAGCTCCACTGAAAAGCCTCCCCCTCTGTAGAGCGCCAGTTCTCCCCAGATGGGATAAGCCCTGAGTTGAGAGTTTGTCTGGTACGTCCAGGGACTGGAAATGCTCGTAGAGATGTTATTTCCAACAGACTTGTTCCAGCCAGGTCCATATGAGCCCATGTCCTCCGCTTCCCATGAATATGGAGCGCTGCAGTCTGGCACAATCTTAAGCATGGGGCCTGCAATCCGACACGAGTTCTCCTTCACTCTCAGTTGACGAAGACGCGCATTTCCCACAAGCTTGGAGTTTCCATCAGTGATGAATCCTGGAACACAGTATTTTACATTTTATTCTTGTTGTCATTTTTCATTTGAGTAGGCTATGGTCTTTTTATGTCGTACCTACATGCACCTGCCCAGCTGCAAAGATCATTTCAGTTCAGGATTAGAAACCGTTGTGTATAATGTATATACTCATAGATTTAGCTAAAAGGTTCAAGTCAAAACACTCTAACATACGCTGGGAAAAATTGTCACGTGTCTTGTGTTGACAAGATTTAAAGAAAACTAGACCTCTCACCTTCACCTCGAGATCTGAATGTGTGTAACCTTTTTAGCTGATGCACCTATGGTATAAATTCGAAAGTCCTACGTCGTCTTGTTCTCAAGTTATCGTGTTTACAAATTCGGGTGTCCACGCTGCCTGCCCGACCACCTGGGAGGGTGACAACAATACTCCAACCGTTAACGGCCGAGGGGTAAAAGGGCACATGTAGAAAAAGAGGCGGATAATAATCGGATAGAATGATAATCTGTACTTCCTGCACCAAAGTTCAGATTTGATATCGCTGCAATCTCAGTGGAGACTGAAGGCACAGTATTTAAAATAATACTGAACTGCTATTAATTCCCTCACAAAAGTTTGGGTTTGACAGCATCCATGAGGAAATCAGGGATCCATATCTGTTGTGACGCACATCAAACTAACCAATTCAGGAGTTTAATCTGTGCTCACATGTCCTCACAGGACACCCACTTACAAAAATAGGATCTCTACAATGTAATGCTGGACGTTAAACTGAATACAGAGCATTTAAAATGAGCTCAACCTTAATCCACCAACAGACATTTGGCACATAAGGATGTTGGTATTACAAAAACAGTATCAAAGTCGCTTTGACATAAAGATGGATTAATCTGCTCATGTGTTCTGCTGTACTAAACAAAAAAATCTTAAAACCTTTATGAGATTGTGGCAAAATGTCTCACTCTGTATGACTAAATGTATTAACAGAAGAAAAGCTAGCTCTTTGATGCATGTTTTCAAGCATGTTGGTGTAAAGCGAATGTGAAATAATTATATATTAACCCGTCACTAACTAGCTTACTATTATTATGTTAGATACATGGAAGAAAAAAAGAAATATCAGCCTGTTTTTCACAAACCATCAAATCAAACATACACGTTCTGTGTTATCAGCTAATTAAAGTGCCATTGCCTCTTCCTGTAGATATGATTATGTCCCTTCTGCAACTGTTGGAGCATTCTAAAAAATGGTCCACATTTTAACCCAAGCCCATTTTCCTAAAGCTAACCCTTAAAAGTAAGAGCACAACTAAACAGCTTCAAGTCAAAACTCATGACTCCTCGGTGAAAGTCATCAAATTGCTTTCCACTTCCACGCTGGTAACATCCTTGCATGGACTTTAGTTGCTCTTTGTAGAACCGTTCCTCCCATATTCCTTTGATAACAGCCTACTGAGCCTGCCAGTTAGAGGAGATGGCCAGTAACTGGCAACATCTACGACAGTGATAACACCCGATAAGTGCAAGGAGTGCACCGGAAGCCCAGTCCTGTTTGACTGTCATTTTTGTAATGAATATTTACCTGGATGAACTCCAAAGAGGTTGTTGAGTAGAGACGTGTTGGCCCATTTGAGGACATCTTGAATTCCCATGGTGGCTGGGGCGTTTCCACAGAAGCTTTGTGTAATGTGTGTGTTTAGGTAAAAAGCATTTGGATCTCTCTGGCCATGTGCCACCAGCAGCAGCATCCACAGGTACCCCGTGTAGACTGAAGCATACGTCAGCAACACAAACAGTGGAATTGATCAAATCCAGCATAAACAGCATTAATTTCAGATCAGACTTTCAACATCCCGGGAAGGAAAGTTGTAGTGCCAGTAAAAATATCAAAATTATTTACAGTTCCTGTCCTTGAACTTCGCTTTAATCAGGTTAATTTGCAATTCTTTGTATGTCTACTCACTCAGTATCTCCCTGATTAGAGCAAAGGCTTTCTGTTCCAGCATCCTGTTCCTCCTCATTCTTTCTATGTCTGCATGAGGAGGCGGCTCGTAAACTCTGCCATACCGCACGGACATTTGTTCACCTGTGGGTGAAGTTATTTGTTTAAATACCGAACATTTCTTTATCAACAGAGGGAGAAAGTATACTTTCTAGAGTATTTTTATTTTTTTTACCGATATTTCTGTTGTTTCTTTCAAATTGCACATTTTGAACGTCTTCCTCATCGACTTTTTTAATCACAAGAGCAAAGAAGATTGCAAAACATAGCACCTGTTTTGAGAGGCATGAACGTAAATAAATACAGTGGTTTATTTTGAGTAAATATTTAAATGCACAACAAAAAATGATCTCTGTTAGAAACGTTAAGTTACAAGAAAACTGCGTGACTGAACTTTTAACTGTGCAGGAAATCTTAAGCTACTATATAAGAGGCAAATGTTCTTCTCACCTTCAGCGGCTGAATAAGGAGGACACTCTGAAAGAAGGAAATAAGCATGGACACCAACCAACTTATGGAGCGTGGTTTCCCAAATTTCAAGCCATACAGCATCGTGAAAAAGCCTGATACAACACTGGTTGCAATCACCAGCAGCCAGCCGACAAAAATAAACCACCAGGGTAGACCTCCGTGACAGCACGTCCTTTTTTCCTGACCGCCATCACCATCGGCGCTGTCTGACGGACTGGCCCTGTAAACAAGGAGTGACGGAACAGCGCTTTTTTTCCCCCCGAGAAAATTACAGAGCATTAAGCAATAAGTAAAACAATATTTTTGCAAAGTAATAGGCCACTAACATTGTGTATACTTCTTTAAATCAGTACTGCTCTCCGTACTACATCACTGTAGGGTTTTTCCCTTACAATATAAAGCACCTTGAGTTGTCTGCTTTTGTGATTTGTTGCTATATAAATAAAACTGAATTGAGAAATTGAATTGAATATGCTCAATAATGCGGAGGTATGAAGTAACGAAGTACAACTATTTTGTTAGTCAAGTAGAATTGTCAGGTATCTGTACTTTACTTGAGTATTTATTTTCAGCTTTTTACTTTTACTCTCTAAATTTTTACACAAACATTTGTACCTTTCACTCCTCACAGGTTCATTACTTTAGGTTTAAGACAACTGAGGGAAGTTTTTACTTCACAGCACAGCTCGCCTTCAAACATCTGATTGATTTGAGCCTAAATGGTGGCAACAACAACACAGAAAACGCAGTCCTGTCACTGGGGCTTCACACATACAACGAGATAAAAGAGGCAAAAACATATAATTTTTTGCATCATTTATCATGCTTTAGTCAGGAGTTAAAGTGGGCTGGAATACTGCAGATGTCCTTGCTGCAGGAGCAAGAATAAAGGGAGTGACATTTTTTTTAATCTCATCTCAGCGAATATCAGCAAACACATGAACTGTCTGGCTAGCAGATACACTGTGTGACAAACTGCACACAAAGGTCCAGCTGCTGTAAGATGACTTCACTCAGAGATGGACAAAGATGGAAGAAAGACAGAACAGGAGGGGAAGAAGAGAGGTTCATGGTCACTGTCAGGTTACATTAAAAATGGAGCAGAGATGAATTTGAATTTAAGCTGATGACGCTCAGATCCATCCCCTGAATTCCACCTTCATACCAACTGTATACTGTCTACAGTATAAGCTGTACAATGTCAGTGTGGGGAATGGAAGTTGACTGATTAACAGCACAAGGTTCAGTTAGCTTTGCTAAAAATACTTACTTTTTACTTTCTCCCTTTCAGTACATTTCACAGCTTGTACTTTTTCACCTTTACTTGAGTAAAGACGTTGAGTCAGTTTTTACTGGAGTATTGTTTTTTACTTAGTTCTACTAGTACTTTACTAGTATTTTTTTTAGAATCTGTACTTCTACTCAAGTAAAGTACTTAAGTAAGTACTTTTTCCACCTCTGCAGATCAGCAATTAGTCTTTAGTCATTTTGCTCACAGAACAGCCATTTTGCTGATTTAAAACTTGTGTGACATTAAAAAAAATTAATGTGACAATCTGAAAACTCAGTTTTTGTTTCCTTGAGAAGTGTTTTTTTTTTTTTTTTTAATTTTTTAAATTAATTTACTGCACAGGGTCATATTTTGACTAGTGAAATTGTCTGCTCTTCTATACGGTATTTTATTGATTGAATTGTGTTCTATTTTGATTTACTGTGAGTTTAAAAATGCTTTTATTGCCATTTTCCTCATATTGCTTTTGTATTTTCTTTTATAACTCTTACAGGACGTTGCTGAGGTTTTGTTCTTGCTTTGGTATGCAGGGGCTTCTCTCTTTTTAAAATACTTTGCACACAGGTGCTGGTTGAGTGCGACCCAGGGTATCTAATCTTCACTGCGCATGTGTCAGTCCCTGAGGAAGACTTGGAGTCGATACGCGTTGGCCTGTTTCGCTTGCTGAATTGTTGCAAGAATAAATTTGTCTGATTTTTATCCTCAGAGTGCCTCAGCAACCCCCGTTTTTATGTCGAGTTTTAATTTCATCAATTAAAAGTGTTGCAGTGACCATAATAACTAAAACAAAGACATTCAGCAGCGAGAACCGCAGTAAATGAGGCAATTAATTCTTCCCCTTCTTCAATCCGAAGGCCCCACCAAGAAAGATAAAATGTTCTAGATGGCTATGACATCTAACTGCACCAGCGGGGTCCTCTTATAGAGTGACTTTCATACGTTTTGTTGGATGGTTCATCTGGAACGGCACTGTTGGACGTGAAGAGTTGGTCTTCAAGCGAATCCTTCATGCTCTGGACTTGCTGCAGCGCCTGTTTGTAGCTGTGTGGATTTGGGAAGCTTGAGGGACCCAGCCGACTCAAGTCGCTGTCGATGCGACACAGTTGTCTGTACAGATACTGGCTTTTATTTCTCTTCTTTTGAATCACCCCCTCTGCAGATGCGGGATAAGCACTGCTATCTGAAAATGTACATATGTTGTCACTTGGGAAACTGTGTCTAACTTTTCATCTCAAGAAAGCACATGATATGATGTGTTCGGACAGAAAGCAAAACGTGCTTTGTTTGCAGAAATGTGATCGCTGGCAGCATTTTCAAATTCTGTCTTTATTTGTTTCAAGCAGCCACTTTGTCATATAAGCAAGCATCTTCTGAAAGATTTCAGAACTGCAGTCTCTGTCCTTTCAGGCAAACGGAGATTTTCATCTTTCATGCACCTTTGAATCAACTGCTGATTTAAAAACATCGTCTATCAAATTTGACTACAGTACCCCGCCTCTTAAATATGCTTTGCATGTTATCTAAACACAAAATGAATGATACCGAACTGTTTGCGAGACCCTCTGATATGTAAGTACTAATAAGCTGGGCCGGGTAAAGCAGAAAAAAAGCTCTAGCACTTCCATTTGACCCATACTACGAGAGCTGTGATCATAAAGTTAAGTGACTCCACTTGTAAAAAGTCCAAACCATAGGCCGACCTCATTTAGAGCTTAGATGATCTCCCCTCTGGTTTGTATCCAGAGGCACTCAAGGACACAAATCCTTTTCTAACCACTTGTATGTGGTGCAGAGATCACGCATGAAAGTTTGTGTCAAACTCTCCCAGCTGACCCCAGCTTCAAACCAAAGTACTTCTCAGTAGAAGTGTCCATTTTGTGTCAAATGCTAAAGGCAATGCATCAAACCAGGAAGATTCAGCATTCACTGGGTTCTGCAGCACAAATTCATTTTCTAGGCTCAGACGGTCAGTGTGTTCTAAGGTAACATCCTAAAGAGCCACGACACACAGAAGATTTGCTGTAGACCGCTTCAGTGTGGTGTGTGCTGATACTCAGTACACGCACCACAGTTGAAGTGGCAGGAGATTTTGGCCACACCAGCCCAATCATCCATCAGCATCCGCCAGATTTGGCTCCCTGCAACTTTGAACTGTTCAGCTAAACAAAGCTAAAGTTGAAGCACGGACATCATGACACAATGGAGGAGATCAAGTGGCCACTGAAGTGCAAGTAGTTTTCTAAAAACAACAGAAATGCTGACAGTGATACAGAATTACCCAAGAATATGTTCTTAAAGGGCCAAACCTGAATAAGATGGGTTTTTCTGGGGGGCAGTGTTGCAGAACTTTTGGTTGTACAGATCATTATCAGTTATTAACAAGAGAACTCACCTGATAGCCGAGGTTGTGTTTTTGTCTCGATATTTTCACTAGCTGTGTTATTCTGTGTGATTAAGTCTTTCAACACAGAAAGAATAGCATTGATATCATTTTCTTGTCCAGGTACAAACTCCTCCTTGCATGCGACGTTACTTTTCATCGTCTTAGAGAGCGAGTGGGCAATTCTTGTGATGTCCTAAGGGGAAGTGCATTAAATACCAAAGTGGATTTTTAGTGTTATTTTGATACCAAATGAAGTATACACGCATTAGATAAATTCTTCTAAGCCCACAAAACCATCAGTATTTGTAACACGTAAAAAAAAGCTTGGGTGGCAGTTTAGCAGCACCTTAATATTACATGCAGACATACAAAAACAGGAAACACCCACCTTAATGATAACATCTAAAGAGACACTGTCAGTCAGTGAGGAACGAGTCTGCAAAGCACTCGCCTGCTTTTGTGTGTTCTTTTTCTTTTTTTTGCGCTGGCAACAAGAAATCTCCCGAGGATGAGTGAATCTGAAAATACTAACTATGAGGATATTTACGGGAAACATGATGAGGGAACTCTGAACTCCAATCATGAACTGCTGCCAAGTAAACTGAAAATTTCCTGAAAATACAAACAGGAAATAGATTAATTAGATCTGGACCTTTTCACACTTTGTTAAAAAGTAAATTTAATGGCAATGAATTTTTGATGTACCTAGTTCCATTACTTGCTGAGAGGGGTCTGTTGGGATCCCATAAAACATGATACTGGTCAACATGGTACAGAGCAGCAGAGAAAAACAGCAGGACACTCTCTGCACACGGGTGAAGTGGCTGCTCGGTGGTCGACTGATCACAGAATACCAGAGGTGTCCATCATTGAAATCCTTCGTTGTCTTTGTGAAGAACAAATTACTGGAAGATAAAAGCAACACTGTAAAAATAAAAATATTTTGAACCTTCATAAACTGCTAATTAGTGATGGATTAGCATCATATTTTAATCTTTTTCTAATTCCTGTAAAACACGATTGTAGATCTGTAGTATTTGGAGGTTTTAGGGCCTAAAGAAAAGCCACTAATCCCCACTAAATCACCAAATCAGTGCTTAAGCCAAATATTTAGGTACTCAACTGGGATGAGAAGAAAGTGGCAGTTTTTACTGGGTTTCATTTCATCTTTGGAAATTCAGCTGAAATCAAATCAAATAATAAACTGTCCCGGATCCTTTTCTTCTTTCAGCTGGTTCCCTTTGGAGTCACCATGTTAGATCCTCTGCCACATCTCACCCTATCCCCGGCTTCCTCCGTCACACCGACCCACTCTATGTCCTCTCCCACATCATCCATGAATCTTCTCTGTGGTCTTCTTCTTTTCCTCCTGCTTGGCAGCTCATCATTGCTGCTACTTACGACTTGCACAAGAAATTGTTTCCAATATTCTTATTTTTACTGTAGATTTTATGGTTGGCTTTATGTTTATATTTTTTGATTTCTCTATATTATTCTTTATTTCTTTAATTTATTTTTTTTTTTGAGCACCAAAGGGAGTAGCACTCCAATTTCGTTGTACCTTGTACTTGTACTTTGTATAATGACAATAAAGGCTATCTATCTATCTATCATCCTTGGTCCAGTATGCCCACTATCCCTCATCCTCTTATTTTAATCATACCTGGTCCTAATAATTTCTTATTGCCGTCCAGTATTTATTTCTGATAGCCTTATGAAAGTCCACAAACACTGGTAGAATTTTCAAGCAAGAAGAGTTTTCAGTTGAAAGGTAAATCCTGCCTGCTGCTTTGCGAAAGTGAATTTCATTAAAAAAATAAATAAATAAATAAATAAATAAATCATAGTTTACCCTGCCTGCAACAAACACAACATTATCCAAATGGAACTCCAAACCATGAATTGAATTGAATTTTCATTTGATCAATACTCTTGTCATTCAAATTCAAATGACAAACGCCAATCTGGGTTTCATGTTCAGCCTCTAGACAGCGTGCTTGTAATTCTGCTACCAAAAGTAGCATCAGGCTTTGCACTTACCTGAACCTCTTTAGATCCATCTCTGTTGCAACAGGGAATATTTTATCGAGCGAGCAATCATCAATGTCTACCGACAGCCAGGAATTACACAGAAAATGCCATTTCTCCTCCGTCTGTAAATCCTGCACCATGACATTGCCTACGAACCTGAGAAAAGGCAAATAATGTAAATGCAAGATGCAGTCATTCTTGAATGACCTATAAGTTATGTGACCTCTGCTTTGCCCCATGTGACACCCACAAAAATCAGCAGAAGACATATTACTTAAAATGACAGCTGAATTGCATTTAAAGACCACGTTTTCCTTAAAAAAGCAACAATAATCATCTTTAAGATCAGTGTAATTGGGACCTGATTCACACTGTATTCACCTTATGTTCCGTCATTGTGGTGTAAGAGGTCAAACAGTATGTTTCTAATGACTCAGAAAATATAATAATTATTGAGATGCCTTTCTTTTGTGTGTTTGGGAGATTTTTTTTTTTTTCCCTACCAGGCAGGATGGCTTCCTGAGTTGTTGTGCCATAGTCTGATGCCCTGCAGGTCTCCCAGGGAGAAGGGCGTAGTTAGCAGGAACATATCCACTGCTCCCCTTTCAAACGCACGTTTCTTTGGATCTGTCAAGTGGTGAGGCTCGCTGTGTCCTTCTGTACCCAGCAGCGTAACTGTCACCTAAAATAATCAATTTTGTGCATGAAAAGTATAAAACTGGAAACAATACCATTCTGATTCCATATATCAGAGCAATGGTAGCATTAAGTAGTACTGGTTTAAACAGTTACTGGCAATATATTAAGGAAATTACTTCAAATAATAATAATAATAATAATGATTGATCAACTTTTGTCCATTTAGTACAGTTAGAATAACCGCTGTAAAACTAACAATTAAGATTTCACTGTGTTTAAGTTTGAGAGTCTGTGTGCAGTGCATATGATATACACAGTGCTGTGCATGTATTTATGTTTTGCTAGGAAACAGGTTAAGGAATTTCATTAAACATGAGCAAACATGCTCGTAGGTCAGTGTTAACAGCAAGAAAAAAAAGCCTGCACACTAAGACACACTGTGTTTTATCATCGTTTACAAAATTGGTAAGATGTTAGCAACAAGTAGAAAAGTAAGAATTATGGTCATGGTTCTCTGGAGCTGGAGAGGTTGTGTTTGTTGTCCTCACCTCTCCCATCAGGGCGGAACTGGACTTTGATTCCCCGCCTCTGAACCCACCCTGAACACACACCTGCGGTTCATCCACATTGAGATGAGCAGACTACTTAAGATGACTAGAGAGGCTGCTTCCTCGCTGGATCGTCACACTGCCTAGCGTCAGTGCAGCCTAGCCTTCTAAGTAATCCTGCAGTTTCCTAAGAGCGTCCTTCTCATATTGTTTTTTCCCCCTGTGTACAGGCCCTCGAGATTCTCTCCCCGCCTTCCCTGTCGTCTGGACCCCTGTGGATGAGTGTGAGTGAGCGTGAGCCTTTTGGGAGTGGACTAACGGAGTGAGTCTTGGACGGAGTTAAAGAAGAGCGTGTGTGCCCCTGCCCTGGACTTCCCCTCCCCTTCGGACCTCTCCCACCTCTACCCCCTGGAGCCCCGTGGTTTTCTGTCTCACTGTATATGTATATATATCCTCACTTGGTGTCACCTTGTAAATAAACCTTCACCTTCTTCCTAAAGACTTCAGAGTCCTGCGAGTGAGTCCTCAGCCTCATAATCCGTGACATT
>VVHJ01045626.1:0-10687 GCA_015107715.1 Tylochromis polylepis
CAAACTTAGTCACTGCTCGGTGACATTCGTCTATCCTGGCCTGTGTCATTTTAATTTTCCCTGCCTCTGTGAAAGGAGAAGCTACCGGTAGACTGCAGCGAGAACTGCCAGCATCTGAGCCAGCCAGACTGTCTGTCTCTCTCGTCATGGTCATCTAAATGCAATGCACAGTAATAGCAGGTTTTGCAATAAGGCAAATTGCGCTAATATAATATGCAATGTTAGTTGATTAGTTACCTGCCATATTAACGGGAGAGGACGTGCAAATGTTACCGCTGCTGCTGGGTTGAGATTCACTAGTCCGGAGTGGATCAAAAACATGACATTCATTTAAGGTTATCGCGTTTTTTGTGAGCAAATGCTTTTGTATATTCATAGTGTTTCCTCCCTTTGATGAAATATCTACTTTGCAAGTATTGCAAGTTGTCCTGTTGGTTATACTTTACGAGAAAGGATGACAAACTTTTGAGCGTTTGTGCCGCTTAGGCGCCATGTTTCCTGCAACGTGGTGACGTCATTCGAGGCGACTGGAATCGATAGGGGAATCGTTTGCAAAAATGGCAAACAATTCCAAGGAATTGAAACAGTTAGAACCAGTTCTCAACAAGAACCGGTTTTCGATTCCCATCCCTACACATGGGGAACACAGCTGAGACAAATTAGACACAACGAGACCAAGGAAGCAAAACTAAACACACTGAACATCGAACGCAAGACTGTCACAATAAAACAGGACACAAAGGAACACAAGACTGACACACGAGCTTGACACAGGAGTGGAGGAAAGGCAGACGAGAGCGGGAGAGACATGACGAGCTGGGGAAACATGGATAAACATGATAGGAGGGGGGAACATGGGATGAAACACAAGGAGGGAAACAAGACACCAGGACACACACACAAACAGAGACGGACAGAGAGGGACACAGAGGACAGAGACACAAGGGGAACCTAAATGTACAAGAAGCTAACCTAGAATAAACTCGGAACTACTAAATAAACCTTAAATAATAAACCATAATACAAAATAACATCAAAACACAAGAAACTCAAAAACACTGGGTCAAAATGACCCTGAACCATGACACTGTTATCTACCTGGATATTCTCTGCCATACTGCACGACTGGGCGGGCCTGGCTAGCTGAGCAGGCTAGCTTCTTTGCCTAGCGCTGCTAAGTCACATGACAGTACAACAGGAAAACACAAGAGGATGGAAGAGGAGCAAACTGGGTCTCTGTACCTGGATAATGCCTGCCTGCAGGACCAAAAGACTCCGTGAGCAACGTTTGTCTCGCCCTAGCAGCACCTGTTCCTCTCCTCTTCCTTCAGTTCGCCTCATCATTATGTTTTGTGTTATGATTTACTTTTGTTTGTGTTTGACCAGGTTTATGGCTGTGCCTCATGTGTCACAAACCATGTCTTGGCTCTTTGGAGGACGTTTCTATTTTGTTAAAAGCTAACTGAACCTTGTGCTATTTTAACATAATAATAAAATAATATCAGTAGATGGAAATACAAACGTAAATATTTTTTCCATTCTAATGATACGCGGCTTGAATCTGAAGAAAAAGAAGGAAAATGCCTCTAAACAGGAAAATGTGTACACTCAGGGGTTAAAGTGGATTCAGCAAGTGGGGGGACCCTAAATTGGTCGTAATGGCTCAGTGTGGGGAAAAAAAATTATAACTCACCATAATTTCTGCTACACTTGATGTAATCAAACTCTGACCATGAAACCACAGCCACTGTGCACCAGTCACACACACTAGTCTTTACTTTAAATCCATCACAGTACAACAAACTAACCTGTTTATCCTGCACTAACGTGCAGAGTATTTTCATGCAGCCTTTAAATAACACAGTTAGTCTACCTGCTACCTGCTTCCTGCTTATACAGAGGTCTATTTGCAGGAATCAGTGTCCAGGTGATCAACAGTGTTCTTCCTCCCAAACTTGTCTCTGTGCTTCGAAAACACTATGTAACCCAACCCACAGAGCAGGAGATACAGCGTCACCTGATCCTCATGCTGTGTGGGAACATTTACCTGCTCGGGTGTCTCTTTGTGTCAAAGTGGAGGCACAGCAGGAGGGCAGCCATTAGGACAAAGAGATAAGAGGAAGAAAAAAGACAGTGACCATAAGGACCATAAGGAAGAGATATTAGGGAGTTTGAGGTATATGGTCTTTGTCAAAGTGTAGTTCAGTGTGGACAATGGCATGATGATTGAAGACTTTGAAAAGATCAGTACGTTGGACATAATCTCGAATTTAGAAATCCACTATATACAGCCTTTTTCTTTAGGAATCCTGGTTCTTCTCATTTGTTCTTTGACTTTTATATCTACTATATCAATAACGTCTCCAGTTACCTCTTTGTGACCCTGTCTCTTTATTTTCACAGGTCCTGCTGCTAATTCTGATAACACATCATCCACCTCAACAGTAAGTGGACAAAATAGAGTACATGTTGCTTGCAAAGATAATACTCTTTGTCTTATATTGCCATAAACTTTGTATTTTCATTTTCATTGAAGGCCACTAGGGGTTATGTGTCTGGAAAAACATGTTAATGTTAATGTTAATACCCATGCCTTAGACATGAATTATTGTAATGTTACAAAGAATTGCCTTCAGAGTGACTAAGAAAGCTACTTTGCTTTAATCTAAAGGTTGTTAAAGACATCAAAACTTGTGAAATGTAAAATGATAAACTGTGATCATATACAGTTCATTTGTAACTTAAAACCCACCCGTTCAGGCTTGCCTTTATTTAGTTTTATCTATTTATACAATTTTAATTGCTATATCTTATTCTGGATTTTAAAGCACTTTGTGAATTTTGTTCATAAGCAGGGCTATATGAATAAACTTTACATTATTTTAAGCCATTTGAACATATTTTCACTAAAATAATTTTCTGACAGTTTATTATTGATTCGAATGGTGAATTATAAATGTTTAGTGATATAAATGAAATTTTAAATTAATATATTAAACATCTCATCACAAACCAACAATGAACGAACAATTCAGTTCAAAACAATTCAGTTTTATTTATATAGCGCCAAACCACAATAGCAGTCACATCAAGGCGTTTTATATTGTAAGGTAAAGACCCTAGAATAATACAGAGAAAACCCCAACAACTAAACAACCCCCTATGAGCAAGCACTTGGTGAGAGTGGGAAGGAAAAACTGTTAACAGTAAGAAACCTCCAGCAGAGCCAGGCTCAGGGAGGGGCAGCCATCTTCCACTACTAGTTGGGGGTGAGTGGAGAGACACAGGACAGAAAAAAGAAATTAAGAAGAGAGCCAGAAATTAATATTAACTAATGATTAAATGCAGAGTGTTGTGTGAGCTCTTAGTGAGTGAAAAAGGTGACAGAACAAAAGGTGAGTGAGGGAAGCCACCAGGAGGTTGCATGTCCCTTTACATATTGCAACGTAACAAAAGAAGGTTTCAGGATCACCTGATCCAGCTAAACCAAGCTTTGATTGTTGCTGAGTAAGCGCCTTTTTCAGGAAGGTGACCAGACAACACTTTGTTAGTCAGGCTTTTATCTGAAAGTAACAAGGGAGCTATTTCATTTCAGGGCTCTTTGCCAGAAATTCTTGTGAAACTTGTTGTTAATCTTGTAAAGCTCTAACTTTTTATGACCAAACTGTCAGTCTTTTCCTTCACTTATCCAAGAGATTTTTGTGCCTAGTCCAGCCAATCTGAAAATGAAAAGTGAGGATAATAAGGGGAAAAATTTAAGTAAATTTAATGTGAAAGAAATAATTGTTTCAGATGACACACAAACCCCATTCACTTGGGATAAAGAGTGTTTGACAGATTAATTCATTCACCACAACCTGCTCCCTAGATCACTGTTGTTGTCCTCCATGCTGGCTCATCTAATCTCAGCCAATAGAATTTCACAGAGAGTTGGGGAATGGCTGCAATCACAGCATTGTAAGATGGTGAAAAATGTACCCTTAGGCCTCCTCCTCAATTCAGAGATGGTCATTCCCTATTCACATAACTGGCCTCTGTGACTCATCACTCAAACCAGCGTTCCTCCCTGTCCAGGATGTGTACATCCTCATCATTGAAAGAGTGGCCACTGGCCTGACATCCTGGCCGGACGAGTGAACTCCTCTGTGTTGTGCAATCCGCTTCGCCAGAGGTTGTTTGGTTTCTCCGATGTATAAATCATGGCAATCCTCCTGATACTTAACAGCGTACATTATATTTCTTTGTTTGTGCTTGGGGACCTGATCCTTGGAGTGGATCAGTTTTTGGCGCACTATGTTTTGGGGTTTGAAAGCTACAAGTGTTAGAGAAAATGCATCTTGGCTGTTCTGATACTCCTGACACATACGGGATCACTAAGGGTTTTCGCTTAGGCAGCAGTTGTCCTTCTTCTCTCCTGGACTGCTGGAGCATTCTTTGGGTCCCTTCTCAGCTTTGACAAATGTCCAGCTGGGATAATCACATTTACTTAGGGCTTTCCTGATATGATATTCTTCTGCCTCCCTGGCCATTGTATCTGTGGGGATGGTGTTCTGATGACACCTAGTTTGTGCTCCAGTGGATGATGAGAGTCAAACCTTAAATACTGATCCGGTTTAGGGTACAAATCAAGTCCATTACTGATGGAAATCTCACAGTCTAAGAAGACTAGCTTCTCATTTTTCATATATTCCCTGGTGAACTTGATGTATTGGTCCACTACACAGTCAGTGAATTGTGTTACGTACTGAGATTTGATTTTCACCCAGGTGTGATCCACATACCTGAACCAATGATTTGGTGGTGTTCCAGGGTAGGATAACAAAGCCCTCTTTTCCACTTCTTCCATGTACAAGTTGGCCAAAATGGGTGAAACTGGGGAACCCATGGCACACCCATGTTTCTGCCTGTAGTACTGACCCTTGTATGTGAAATAGGTGGAATTAAGACACAGTTCCAAGAGCAAACACACTTGGTCAGTGCTGAGAGTGGTCCTGTTGCTGAGGTTGGGGTCATCCTGTAATCTCTTACAAACTACCTCCAACGCTTCAGTGACCAGAACACAAATGATGAGAGATGAAACATCATACGAGACCATTGTTTCATCTGCCTCCATAATGACATCTTCCACCTTCTCAATAAAATCCAAGGTGTAATGGATGGTGTGTTCAGAGCTGCCTACCAACGGTTGAGGATCAAAGCCAGAAACTTGGAGATGTTATAGGTGACCGAGTTGATCATACAGACAATTTGTCTTAAAGGTACACCCTGTTTATGTATCTTCGGTAAACCATACAGACTTGGTGTAAATTCCCCTGGGTATAGCCTGTGGTATGAGGTCCAGTCAGTAGCATTATCTTGTTCTAACTGCTTCACACAATCTATCACCCTCTTCCTGTAACCACTTCCTGGGTCTCGTTTCAGGGGCTCATATGGATTTTTGTCACTGAGCAGTGATAAAATGTTCTCATGATAGTCTTTCTGGTTTAGCAAAACCATGCACCTACCCTTGTCTGCTGGAAGGATAATAAATTTGTTGTCATTACTAAGCAATGTGAGTGCCTTCCTCTCCTCTGTGCTCATTTTGGATGCTGGGGGCTTTGCATTGCTGAGACAGGCTGAAACTTTCATCCGTAGTTGCTCTGCTTCCACGTCTGCAATGTTGTTGTTTCGAATTGCTGTTTCTGTGGCTGTGATCGGTTCCACTAGCGGGATTTGTCTCGGCGTCACAGCAAAGTTCAACCCTTTTGCAAGGATGTTTTTCTCTGCTTGGGTGAGTTGTCTGTCAGACAAATTTTTCACCCACTTGTCCACATCCTCGGTGTCGCATCCTTCTCTCCTCTGGCTGCTGAGGACACTCTCAGTATTTTGCTGGTGTTTCCAATGCATAACAAGTTAAACTTCCTTTATTGCCTGGTCTTAGACTTTTCCTGCTGAGCTAGACAAGCCTTCTCAGTGAATTCAAACACCTTTTGAAAGGTCGTTTGTTGTTGGTTGTTTATCAGTGGTCATGAAATTTGCATATTAATGATCAAGAAACTGACCTCAGAGCCCATTGTTCATTAGTGGTGCTTGTTTCAGTCAATGTGCAAACGTACTGTTTATAAGGCTGGGTAAAAGTGCAGTCACCTGAGACTGAAGAAGTCACTTGTATGAGTCACAAAACATTTCTCCCACTGAAAACACTACAACGTCTAGATGAACAGAATAAAGTTTTTGGGGTTCAAGTAAATTGTTGACAGGTAGACATAACCACTGCCCACTGGTTTCTGGAATCTGCATTTTAAGGTCTCAACATTAGTAGTTTGGCAGGCACCATATTGTTTGTTTGTTTGTGCTACAATTTATCATATTTTGATGAGAGGGTGGACTGTTTTGTTTTCTGCCTTGGTTAGCAAGTTTAATTAACAAGCAGCATTCATAAACTATATAGTCATAACACACATACTTGCATACTTGTTAATCCACTGTTTAAAACAGCTATAGTGGCCAGTGTCAGCACACCTGTTGGCCAAAGCAGTCATGTCCCTGACTTATAGTTAAATTATGAAAACAATTCAACTCTTTAATCTTCAGGCCCAGATGTTGCTGCTAGCCCAAGCTAGTTCTGGTTTAGAGCAAATGCCATGTAGTTTATCAAATAAACTGAATATTGTTGTTGTATTGTATCTGATTCACCTTTTTTTTTCAATCTTACGCGTAGGAACCAAAGAAAGATGCACCGGAGCAACCAGGCTCCTCCACAATAGACGTGCTCTCGGTGACAGAAGAAGACCTCCCTACTGTCGAGACCCCCACCAGTCTGAATATCAGCCCCCTGGGCAGCTTTGTTAATGAGCCACAGTCAGGGAACTATTGCACTAAACCCACAGATCCCCAACCTCCAGCTCCACCCAGTCCAGCCATGCCCGTTACCAAAGTGCAGCCATTTATGCATGGTGAGATGCTGTGATACTCTAGGGGTGAATAAATATTTGTATAACATAATGGAAATTAATATTACTGTTCAAGGGTAAAACTAAAGTGAGATCAGCACAAAATCAAGTGAATAACTAAATAAAATACAATGCAATAGATCTTTCACAGATTAAATATTTCAATTCTTTGTTACTTGAACTTCTTCACTTTTCCCTTTTTAAAATGACTTTTACAATTTGCTTTCTATGAAAAGGTCTGAGTAATATTGAAGAAAATTATTTTGACATTTGTCTTGAACAAACGTCAAAATAATCTTCCTGCTGCTAGATCAGTGTTTACAAAGGGCCACAGTGTATAGACATATTTCCTAGGCTCAGGAATTAAAATGCAAGATGTTAAATGTTTTAACTAAATAAAGCACAGAGTTAGTGTAATAAAGCCTATATTCAAGAGCCATTTAGTGTTGGAGATGAAAAACCTTGAAAACTCAAGTGCTCATATTGTATATTGTTGGCACAGCAAATTTTCACTAACCCCTGTCTGTCAACAGACGATAGCATGGATATAAGCTGGAAGAACAGAATCTTAGCCCATCGCTTTGAGGTTCTGATATTCGCTGTATGCTGCATCCTCGGGGTGGCTGTCCTTCTCAGCGTTGGCCTTGGATGTAAGGAGCTCAGTGCTGTGGTAACTCTAAATTTTGCAAAAATGGAGCCACTGAAGTGCCAGGATTGTTACACGTTCAATATGGCCAACAAGTTAATGTCAAATGGTTGGTGGTAACAACCTCAATAGGACTGTGTGAAGAATGACTGAGACAGAATTTAGTAGCCCGTTATTTTTATTTATCAAAGCTCTAATTCACAAAGCTTAACATGGCAACTCAGACACAATCACACAAATTATTAAAATGTTCAGTAAATAATCAATAAATACATAAAGTGCAAATATGTCCAGAAAAGTGTTCGCTATTACCTAAAACAAAAATAAAATTTACTCCACACAAGCAACAAAATGCCTCATTACAGACCAAAAGGTGTTCCCCCCTGGTGGTCATGAGAAAGAATGCAGGTTGTCCATCTTTTCTCTTTATGTCTATAGTATTACCAAACACTGAACAAGATAATTCAGTACCCACGTTCCTCAAAGCAACCAATTCTAGAATCTCCCTTACCTACAGTCTCATCTCTGCCTACAGTGGGCCTGAGCTGTTTTGGGAGGTTTCAGTGTGGCTCCTCATCTCAGTGCATCAACAAAATTTACTTGTGTGACGGAATACTTCACTGTAACAATGGGGAAGATGAGCTTGGCTGTGGTAAGACATACACTCACACATAGCCATACGGTATAGACTGGAAGTGTCGTTTAGTTTTTTAATATTTCCATATATGGAAATACAGCAACTGTAAATTTAGCTAGCAGACACATTTTGTGCAAACTGCACAGAAATATTTGTGTTTTTGGTGGGATTTTTTTAACTGTTTAAAATGCTGCATTTGAAATGACCTGACTATAACTTTAGTGACATCTACAGCACCACAAGCATGAGAAGAATGCTGAAGGTGTAAACAGGCTGTGGGATGACACTGTTCCATATGATCAGCTCAAAGCAATGCCAGGCTGCAGGAGAAACACAGCATCTGGGGGATCCCAGGTGGTCTCCCATACAAGTACAACCAGGCCTGGCCCTGCTTAACTTCCGAGATCAGTAGTGCTCAATTTGCATTAATTGGTCATTAACTGAAGATGCCAGAACACCAGTTCTATCTTTTAGAAAACAGAATAGTACACTATGTATTTGAGTGTAATGTCTCTGTTCTTGTAATTTCCTGTCTGTGTCACATGTGTCTGTCTCTCAGTGCGTCTCAGTGGCAGGAGTTCAGTCCTGCAGGTTCAGATACAGGGAAAATGGAGGACAGTCTGCTCAGAAGATTGGAACAACAGGCTGGGCAGAGCTGCCTGCAAGCAGCTTGGATACTCCAGGTTACACCAATGTTTCATTCATTTTTGGAATGTCTAGATGTCATGGTGAGATGATAGATTTCTTATTCATGTCCCTTTCTTGTTTAGCACATGTTCTTGTTTTGGTTGGACTTTTAAAAAGTGGCCCACTGGTTCAAATGTCCATGGTGGACCTTTGGACCAGTGGTGCATTTGACCAGAGTAAACTATCTCAGATTAAAGTACTCAAGTAAAGTTACTGCAGCAGACTGGCAAACTGTCTGGAATGTACTCTGTTTATTATCCTGTGGAAGCTGGGATGAAACATCCATGAATACTGTAACGTCTGAGATACTGATAATATAGATACTGAGATACTATATGTCAAAAAATATTAATACATTTTCTATGAAGAAAACTTATTCAGTTTGTGTCCAACATCATCTGCAACTGACATCACTTCAAAATAAGGCTTGAAGGGAAGGATCGCTTACTTGGTTAAATGCCTGTTACCTTGAACCCTCTCTCCTGTGTCCCTTCCTCTCCTGCTCTTTCACATCAGTGATTTAAATTCTGGGGGCCATTCCATCTGGTTGTTTGTGAATGTGGTTAGATGTTTGTGCTTGTTATTATGCTGCAAAAATAATTTGGGTAGTTTGGTTTATGCTGGCAGTAGGAGATAAACTACAAAAACTACTGCTGAACAAAAATTAATTTAAAAATGAAAGTAAAAGTCAAGTCAAGTCAAGTCAGCCTTATTTGTATAGCACATATAAAAGACATCAAGTGTAAGCCAAAGTGTTAAACAGAGGGACAATGTAATCAAATAAAAGAAAGAATTAAGATAAATGAGGTAAAAAAGATTACAAAACATCCATATATGTATATACACACACACACACAGACAGGTACGCACGTGGACATGAATACATGTATACATATACACATGGATACGTCATACAATGAGATAAAAGAAAAGACAAAAATAACTAAGAAAGAGAGTACAGTCAGAGTTTATTTTTCAGCAGAAAAACAACTGTTGTTACAGGGCCTTTATCATCTCAGCTACAGGAAGAAATAGATGGTTTAGGTCACAGAGTAATTACGGTTTTAAAACAACAGTAACCATTGGTTTAACAAAGAAAATTTTGCAAGACACATTACCCCATTCAATAGGAATGAGAAACAGGACTGTCAAACCCTGAAATGTATCTATGTGAGCCGCAACAGATCCATGACTTGAAAGTCTTACATATTCAGAGTCAGAGCATATTTTATACTATGAAGGATTTGGGAAGTTTTTAGTCAGTATCACACGCACCTAAAACTCATAATTGTGCTGCTTATGAGGGGGTTCATGTCTCTTCTGGAGGAGCTAACCCCCATACTTGAAATACAGTGGGATGCAAAAGTTTGGGCAACCTTATTAATAGTCATTATTTTCCTGTATAAATCGTTGGTTGTTACGATAAAAAATGTCAGTTAAATATATCATATAGGAGACACACACAGTGATATTTGAGAAGTGAAATGAAGTTTATTGGATTTACAGAAAGTGTGCAATAATTGTTCAAACAAAATCAGGCAGGTGCATAAATTTGGTCACCGTTGTCATTTTATTGATTCCAAAACCTTTTGAACTAATTATTGGAACTCAAATTGGCTTGGTAAGCTCAGTGACCCCTGACCTACATACACAGGTGAATCCAATAATGAGAGAGTATTTAAGGGGGTCAATTGTAAGTTTCCCTCCTCTTTTAATTGTCTCTGAAGAGTAGCAACATGGGGGTCTCAAAACAACTCTCAAATGACCTGAAGACAAAGATTGTTC
>VVHJ01045634.1:0-26365 GCA_015107715.1 Tylochromis polylepis
TTGTGGGGCCTTTGAGTGGTTCACCCGAAGGGGAAGTCGTGTCAGCAGCCCCGGAGATCGGGATTGGTTCTTCAGTATCACCAGAAGGGCTGGTGGAGCAATCTAAGTCACCTGAGCCAAACCCGGCCACAGGAGCTCAGCAGGCTCCTAGCCTGGAGAACCCAGCAGCAGGACTGAGAAGGTCAAACAGGCAGCACAAGCCCCCTGATAGACTGAATTGTTAAAATAATGCGGTGTTGAATTCTCCCTCTCTTTTCGTACATATGCATAATTGCTATGTTGTGGGTTTTTGCTTAAAGGGGGGGGAAGTGTTATAGACAGTGTTGTTGTTAATGTATGTTTGGGGGCGTTGCACCCCAGAACCTTCAGAGGTTTTTCAGGGTTTTCCATGTCGGAATGTTATGTGTGAAAAATAGTTTCCTGTATGTGTTGCGACTAGCTGTGGTTGTTTCTAAAGTGGTCAGTAAACGTCCTAAAAGTGGCACCTGAGTTTCCGAGCATTTTTATCCTGAGGTTATGACAAGCTGTATTCTCTCTATATACACTGCAGTTGATTAAAGATATAATATCTAATGCATAAAAATGATAATTTAATGAGTAGAAATGTATAGATATGTGTGAGAAACTAATTAATTGATGCAATAAATTTTGGTTGGATTGTACACCCTCTTGTCATCCTGCCCTTAAGCATTATTGATGAATAAGAGCCGTGAGATTAAGATGCATTAATCTGGTGATAGGTATTTAATTTGATAAGCACATCTAATTTAATGCCTGATTTTCACCTCCTTTGCGTAATACTCTGTGCATTAGTATTAGACAAAATGATTGAAAGAGTCATTTTGCAGTGCATTCTCAGTGTCATTCCCCCATTGGTTGTTTTCATTGTGAATAGCAGCATGAAGGTGGACCTTTGGCAGTCTCTCAAATGCATCCTGTGTCCTTGAACATCAAGTATGGCCTGTTCACACAGCAACTTATCTCCCAAAGTGAAGCTGACGTCTAATCAACACCTGCAACCCTTTCCTTTGCTGGGTGTCCAAGTGAGACTTCAAAAGTTGTGCCAAGCCACACGCATCCTGCTGTGTGCGAGAAAGTAGTGGTGGAAAGGAGAAAGGAGAGAGAAAGAGATCTTATCAAAACCCCTTAGAAGCTGATGTTATTTTTCACCATATGTATTAGATAGTACCTGTGATGTGATGTTGAAGCCCATGTCCTTTAGAATTGTAAGGTGGCTCATCTCATGCCTATTCTCCTATAGTGATTGTGTCTCACACTGCTAGATTACACAGTTTTGCAGGAATGATGGAGCACCTTTTTCTTTCTGTTGCCTTGAATATAAGACATGTAAGACTTTTTTCTATATTACATCAAGCTTTTTGTTCTTTTCTAATGACACTCACAGCACCTTATTCATTTCCCTTCTATACTGCTAAATGCAAAGATGCTTTTTGTTACTAAATGCTCAGTTGAGCAGCTGACATGTTATTATCAAATGTATTGTTTTCTTAAGGGAAAAAGTGCCTATACCGTCATGTCGGTTCCTTATATGTGACTTGAGATTGCATTGTAGATCATCAGATTGCTTGAGCTTTGGGTATTAATGGGCTATCCCTCCCTTGTCGGCAGTCAACACTGGAGATGAATACAGTCTTTTTCAAACAGGCTCAGCGTTAAGATGGTGAAAGGAGCTTATCAGGGCTGCTTGCTTATAATAATCAATTACAGGTGACTATGAGTGACCTTGAAACATACTGAATCTGCAGAAATACAATGAGAGGATTTGGACTGCGCACACTCATGTACTACTGCCAAGCATTCTTGACACACTGCACTGGAAACTGAGTGAATAAGGCTGTGTGGATATATTTTTCTCCTACCCAAACCTAATATCTTCCTGAAATGCATCGTCTCCCCTGGCCTTATCTCCCTCTCTGCTCTCTCTGCTGTAATTGTCGATGAGATGCTTTTGGTGTTGCTGTCCCACCAGCAATAGCATGCAGAACGTGTATCCATCAATCTGTTCAGTTCTCCCTGAGCAGTTCCCTCACTGAAATCCGTTTAGGGCTTTTCTTATTGAGTGGAGTGTAGTGGAGCCCTTCTGGGGCTTCAGCTCTCTAACCTAGTTCCCCCTCTGTCTTTTCAATGAACCCATTCCCACTTGTGAATACATGTTCTCCCTACATAGAAGCAGCAGAAAGGCCAATGATTTAGGAGACTGAGACTAATTAAGTGTGAATATCTTTTCATAATCATTTCATGTAGGAGTTACATCTTATACTACATGTTGGATATATATATATATATATATATATATATATACACGTTCTGCATGCTATTGCTGGTGGGACAGCAACACCAAAAATCATATTATACATATATATAATATGATTTTTTTAATTGGAGGGAGCAAGCTATCATTAGTAAGAATACACTTTTACACTTTCTTACTAGTCTTTAAAGACTTGTTTAGTCCCATTAGTGTACCTCCGATGCATGAAGGTAGCTGTAATTGGGAAGCAATGTTTGTTGACATGGTTGTGGTCATAAACCATTTTTCATAACAAATGCACTTTGAAACAGAAGGAGACTTAGTTGGCTGTTTAGTTCTCTTCTTGTGTTGCCTTAATTGGTGTGTCAGTCACTATTGCGGCTTTGAACATGCAGCATGCTGAGAGCAATGTTAAATGTGCCATGAAAGCAGAATAGAGAGGTTTGATGTTATATTACGATCAATTTGTGCAGTCTATACTCCCCCAATAGTATGTATGAAATGCTAAGAAGGGTACTTTACTGTGGTCTGACATTTGAACAACCTACTCAGCGCCCTTTCTGTAACCAATATGCTCTATCCAGTTGTTTGGGTGTAGTACTTTATTTCAATTATTCATTTCAATTGTTCCTCAGTAACTTGCTCTGTGTGGCTAAGGTCTTTAAAAATACATGTTCATAACTCTGGCACAGATTTTCAGATCTGTTCAGGTGTATTGCGCTTTAACAATTCAGAAACATGTTAAACTAGAATTAAATCAGCAGAGAAAACTATAGCAAGGTGCTTGGATTTTAAAGATTTAAACACAACAAAGTGATGCAAAACTAAAAGAAAAATGATCATTTTTATGAAGCTCTGGTTTTCTAGGCTCTCTTTATGTACAGAAAATAGCACTGATGTAGATTAGTTGCTTGCTAGGTAAGAATGTTTGAAAAGGAGCTCATTAAAATAGCTTCACCACTGAGGAAGAATTGGAAGCTTTGTTACAATACAAGACTTTGATCCAATTAACCGTAATATGTAAAGGTAGAGATGTATTTGGTATCTGAAACCCAGTCTCTCTCTTAAATTGAGGAAAATGAAAAAATGGGTCTCACCATCTGTATTTGTCCCAGACTCTAAGATCAAAGGAAGTTTTACATATGCAGTCTCACTGTCTTAATATAGTTCAGTTCTTTTTCCATCTTGGAAGACATATATTTTGGAAAAGGCAATACATATTTTTTGAGCTAAAACATAAAAGCTGATCCAGGAACATCAATAATTCCAGAAAAAAAAACAACAAATTTATATATTTTTAATGCCATTGTCAGTGATTCCCATGTGTTACATATCTCCCAGGTGCAGTTGTCCTAACCAGAAAAGATGAAAAGATGGTGATGTGATTGAAAATAAAAAAGGAGAAGTGTCAGTTTCTTGTGAATTAAAAGCTTAACACAAAACAAAAACAAACAAAATAAAAAACAACAACTTTTCAACTATATTGTTTTTCATTCTATTCAGATGAGCCCTGGAGTGAATTTTAAGACAAAAATATAATCTTGATGATAAAAAAACCTCAGATTTCATTTATTGTCAATATTAAAAAAAGATGGTTGTGTTGTGTCATACAGCAGAACCTTATTACACAAAGGTGTCCTGTTGCACTTTCAAAGAACTCTTGTAATGCGATGGATTTTGTCAGGAGGCAAGAGATTTTGTCAATCAGAAATCCACCAGTCTTGCAAGCACCCCATACTGCCTGGCTTTTCTTCTCTGTTTATGAGTTTGTGTTCCTCTGTGAGCAGTGGGCCCTATAGTGCTTGCTGCTTCCTTGCAGCCTCTCCATTAGGTGCCTAACAGAGCGTTGGGCTGCGGCTGCTCTCTCCCTCAATGCCTCCATCTCTCTGTCGCCCTTCAGGTCTCATCGCCCTCGCAATGGAGGATCCATTCGCCATGATCCCAGGACACATACTGTCCTCCATTACCCAGTCTCACAGACCACTGCATTTAGGTCCCTCCCAGGGCCCATATATGTACACAAGCCCATTTTTGCATGTGTGTGAAAGCTAGACATAACCAAGGACAGTAACTCATATCATGTTACACCACCCCAACAGAGGTAGATGAGCGGAGAAAGTGAGGGGAGGGGTTCCACAGGCCAATTTAAAGGCCTTTGTTTTAGTTTGAAGGAAGCCCGTGTGTAGATTACTTACACGTTAACTCAAAAAAGACCTTCAGCTGTGACAATTCATACCACTGAGCCATAATATAAAAATTAAACAGCTGCCTTAAGCGGTCCCAAGCCAGCTATGAATGTTGTTAAATACTTTGAGAAAAAAACAGATAAATTGTTAAAATTATTTATTTTTTACGTGACATTTACTTTTTTGATCAACTTTTTCCTGCTACTTTTAAAAACTCTAAAACTATTGAATGCTTTACTTTGCCTGAAGGTTTCCATGAAAATAATGTATTCATTAGAATTGGAAGGAACTGAGGTTACAGTGACCTTGACCTTTAACCACACTGGGTGTCAAAGGTCAAGCAATCTGTAAGTGAACATTTGGTCTACATTTAAAGAAAGCCCCTTAAGATATTCAATAGGTATTGGATTAAAAAAAAGTGGCATAGACAAATGACTAGAAAGCACAATAATATAAAAACTGTTGATAAGAAACTGACCCACAGACTGGTCAAAGCACAGTAGCTGTGATGAAAGTCAAGAGGAATATGTTTTTATAAGTTGTTTATTTGGAGACAAATTATGGTTCCTCAAAATGTAATAGATTATGCAATTTAGTTTGGGATGGGTTTATAATTTTTAGGTATGCATATGGAAATGTCAGTCTTCGTCTACAAAAGACTGGAAAATGTGCCAACACTACAATGCTCCTCTTATTCAAATCAGATCACTCAGTCTTTGCCTAGAGTCACAAACACCCCCAACTCTTAGATAACAAATTGTTTTATCCATAGGATCCAATTAAAAACTGTGAAATCACTGAAAGTCATTTAGTGTCTGGGATGCTTATCTCTGCTGAGTGTACAAGTGATTATACTTGCAAGTGAACTCCAGGAAATCTTAGTGATGAGAAGAGCCTGCAGCTAAAGAGCTTGCTGAGGAATAGCAAAATCAAAACTGGACCAAAGTAATAAAGTCACAAAAGAAATATTGTTCCATGTGGGAAAATAGATCTGGACATAGTAGCAATTTGGGTTTGTCAGTTAGATGGCCAGCTGGCTGAAAGTATTACCGCTAAACATTTTGCTTGAGAGTAGAGAACTGTTGTTATTTTTCTCTTAATGCATAGTCAATCATTCAGGTAAGATAATCCCAGAAAGTTGATTCTGTTCATCTGGACATAGAGCGTTTTTATTTTTGTGCACTCAGCATGCCATTAAAAGTATTGAACAATAATGTTTGAACTGAACTTACTCTGGATTTCCAGTGTTTCATCTTCACGGGGCTTTCTAAGGCCTGGGACCACATTTCACATTTTACAGTGTTACAGAATCATGTTATTGTTGTCGTTTTCGTTGTTGTTATTATTATTATTATATGCTAGCTTAGGAAAAGATAGGTAACATAAAATCATGAAATTGTATGTTTCATTGTGGCCCATTTGTTTCAGAGGTCATTAACTTTTCTTGCTTTACTGTTAAAGTCACACACATCACTGCTTGGCATGTTTCTCCCACCTGTAGATCTGGGCCCATTTTCTCAAAATACCTCACACTACGAGTTATTTTAAATAACACAAAAAATTATACTAAAGAAATGTTTACACTTAATAATTATCTACACAGATGCTGAGAGCGTCTTTTAATTAGGAACAAGAAGAAATTCCAAGTTAAAAGAAGGGGCTGACTTGATGTTAGCATGCCTGTATTGATTAGTTGATTAGTGAATGGTCTGAGGCACAGAATGGTGAGTAGACGCTAATGATTTAGGGATCATCTGAACTATTACTTTCAGTGCTCAGTCCAAAATCTAAATGTAAGAGTTGCATGCCCCCTATTTTCAAGAATTTTTTTCTAACTCTGCCAGTTAGGAGCCTAAGGGGTTCTTTGAGTATGGTCTCACTCATAGAACATTTCATCACCCACAACTGTGCCAGCTACACATCGCGACTGTAATACAGGGAGGGAGAAAAAACAAAAATCACTGACTGGCTTTTGCAATATTCAAATCAGTCCTGTACAGAATTATATTTTTGTAACTATAAACTGTGTTGAAAGTATTAGAGTACAATTTTAGAACATAATTTTGAGATGCCAACTAAAACATGACAGGATTTTAATTTGAATAGCATCCTTTGAAAATTGTAAGGTCATAAATGATTGAATTTTGCATCTGAGATGTCATATTGCACACAGTATTTGCATGTAAAAAAAAACAAAACAGCTAAAACATGCAGTGAATTTGTGGAATGCTATCAGGCATGAACAGCTTGGCTTCCTAAGCAGTACAGAAGGTCAGTTTACATGTTGTAGTGCTGGGTGCAAAGGATAACAATAGCATGCCAGCGGAAACCATGGCTCCTGCTGGGCTTAAGTGTCATGATGCCTTAGCTTTTCATTTGGCATCTTTGCTATGACATTTTCCCTTCATCCTGTACTATACTCTTACGTTTGCACAGACAAGTCAATATCACATGCAAGTTTCAAAGGGCTTTACAGCCATAAAACATATTAAAAACAAGACATGGAGAAAGAAGGCAAACTTGTAAATAACAGAAGCAGAAGGCTGATGTGATAATGATGAAGAAAGTATTCAGCTGGAATTGCGTTTGGTATCTTTTCACTGGAATTCTCAAAATGAGGTCCAAAGAGATGTCGATGCAAGTGAAGGAGGCAATCATTAGGCTAAAAAACCTGAATAAACCTATCAGAGAGCAAGCAAAAACTTTATGAGTGAGACTATGTTTCTCCAACAAACTCCAACAGTTTGTTTGTCCTCACAATTTTAGAACTTGAAGTTATATTATAATAATCAAGTGATGTATAATCACTTAACCTGTTAGATTCTTTTCATGTCGATGAATTAAACAAACATGTAAAGCAAGAGTATATCTCCATCTTTCCCCAGCATGGAGCTGCTTTTATAGCCATTCAAAGCTTAGTAATGATGCATACACAACCTTAATGTATTGGTGAGAATATCATATCACCCTGTTAACAACATCACGGTGAAGGAATGCATCATTCAAATGTCGCACACACTAATTTGATGATGAAACATAAAATCAAAATCTGGCAGCTCTGTTACTGTTAACATCCATCTTTGAATGGAGACATAAATTGAAAAATAAGAGTAGCTGTGGGGAGAGGAGGCTGTTTTAGATGAAAATTTTAGAGAGACTGATATGTGGGGAGGTAGGCTGGAAGACAGGTGGGTGTGGAGAAGAGTCACACAACCATGAGGAATTGCATAATGGCTGGGGACTAGGAGGAGAAGGCCTCAGCAGGTGGGGGTGCTTCCTGTGAATTACCAGCTACATTTATGTACCACTCCAACAGCATGCTAATGAAAGACTTGATAAGACAAAAGAGCAGGAGTCAAGTGCAAGTCCTCTGCAAAGGCATAATTTTTGCAAAGCTATTCCTTTCTGTTTAAAAGTGATGCCAGAATACCTCTATCAGGACTTTTTAAGCCCCATATCCTTTAAAAACAGGACTAAAAATAAAACGAGCACAGTTTAATAAAGTCTGTTCAACCATAATATGAAATATGGGTTAAGAGGTTCCAAGAATGGGTCATTCATCCATATATGTCCTTCTTTTTACTACATGCACAGTGCCTATAAGTGCAGCTTACTTTAAATGTTAGTAGCTACAATGTTGTTAGATGGTCATGGACATAAAACGTAGACCAAGGCTAAGAACAATCAATATCGGTGATGGAGACCGTTTACTGTTTCATTATTCCAGATTCATGACCTACCATAGCCCCATGCTGTTGTTGCCCCTAGGCTAGAGCTGACTGTCAGTCACATTTCCTCATTAAGTGCCAATCACATGGTACTCCAGGCTATAATTTTGCCAGCACTTGGTGGCACTGCAGATGTCACATAATGATCCCCTGCCTACTTCCTGCATAATTCAATGTAGGTGTAGTTGACAGAGTTTAGCCTTGACAATGAACTCTGCCACTGTGTAAACTGGTCAATTGGGTCAGTCTCAATTTTTATTTTTCCTTGCTGAGAGTAGGACAGTTTTCACCATGGAGTGACTGAACATTTATAATGATTCCTTGCCTATCCCTATGCTAATTTTGCCAGTGAGTTTTAGCTTGAACTAATTGTTTGTTTGGATACATTTCATCTGTAGTGATTGTTATATACACGGAACAAATAAAAGTATAACCCTACTGCTTTGACAATCTGTAAGTTTAAGAGTTTCAAATCTCATAATGTGCATCACATAAAATTCTCTGGTCTTATATGCATATAATATCCTGTGTACTGTCAGTGCAAACATATGCAAAACTCATTTGCCACTAAAAGATGACAGAGACAAGTAAGTAGTTAATGGCTTATATTGCTTCCTCTTCATGTTTCAGTATAACTGGATTAAAAAGGGAGCTGTAGTAAAATTCACATAAAGCTTCACCCAGGGCAGATGGATTTAGACCCTGATGAAACTGTGGCTTCAACAAGGATGTCTGAATGAAGAAGGCAATGTAGCAGACCATGGAACAACACAGGGAACTTAAACACGCACACACAAACACACACAAACACACACATTTCAAGGTTTCCATGGAAGACTGTGATTAAATATAAAGAGGTGTCCCTGCATGGCAGTGAATGAAATGAAAAGTGTCATGTGTCTGCAGCCATGATCTTGACTTTAATTGACAAGTTGTCATAGTTAAGGCATGTGGGAGGCAAATAAATCATTCACTGCCCAGAGAGACAGAGACAGTTCATGCTTCTGTTCCACTGAGTTAGAAGCACCCAAATTTCAGAGTAAAGGCCCTCAGAACATACAGGTAGGACAATGTCTGTTACTCTTCAAATTACTTTTTTTTTGTTGGGTGGACTGAACAGAAACAGTCTTAACTAGATGGTTGCAAATTATTTTTCTGGATTCAGACCAATCAAAATTATGCTAACAGTCACAATTGTTTTCTATTTTCAAACCTAATGTGTGCCACAGCTTTAACAGATAATTTACAAAGCTGGCTGTAAAGCTCTTTCAGCAAACAGGTTTTTCTGAATAATAGCACAAAATGGAGTGGGCAGTAAATGGTAAGCTGTATCCTAAAAATGTATAAATTTTAAAGTAATAGTTTGTCCACTACAAGCTGGATGGCTTAAGTCTTTTTTGTTATCCAGTAGTGCAGACCTTACTAGTAAAAGTTAATAAACATGTATTCACATAATTAGCATAATTTTTCAAATGAAAAGTTGCATGTAAGGAATGCATTTCTGCCTCATTCCCTGACATATACAATAGAGGTAAAATGTCTGCATGAATCTTATTTGCTGCTTTATTGGTTACAATAAAACTGTGCATAATGCTGCTACTAAATGTTGCTGCTTTGGAGAATATCTATTAGGAGCATTTACTGTATTTTGAAATGTTGGTAAAACTATTTATTAATTAACCATGAATAAAATAAATATGAATAATACAAAATAACTGCTACTCTATTTAACCTACACTCATAATAGCATTATACCAAAAAAAAGTACATTAAATTAACTTAAATGAATTTGTATTTAGCATTATATTTGTAAATGTATTTAGCACCAATTCACAACAACAGTCACCTCGTTAAGTAAGGTTAATACACTACAATATTAGAAAGAAATCCCAACAATCACATGACCCACTATTATTAGAACATACTACTACTGGGTCAGCGTCAGTTGATCCAATTCTAACTATAAGCTTTATCAAAAAGGAAGGTTTTACCCTAATCTTACAAGAAGCAAGAGTGTCCGTCCATTATCCAAACTGGGAGGTGGTTCCATAGTTCTGATAGCTGAATGCTCTGCCTCGAGAACTTTAGGAAACGCAAGCAAGTCTGCAGTCTGAAAGTGAAGTGCTCTGTTAGGCTAATATGGTACTATGAGGACTTTAAGATGTGATGGGGACTGATTATTCATGATTTTGTACTGTATGTGAGATGATGGATTTTAAATTCAATTCTGAATTTAACAGGGAGCCATTGAAGAGAAGCTAATATAGGAGAAATATGGTCTGTCTTTCCAGTTCGAGTTAGTGCTCTCACTGCAGCGTTCTGGATCAAGTGACGGCTTTTCAGGGAGCTTTTAGAGCAGCCTGATGATAATATATTACAGTAGTCCAGCCTAGAAGTAATAAACGCATAAACTAGTTTTTCAGCATCACCCTGAGACAGGATGTTTTCAGTTTTAGCGATACTGTGCAAATAAAAAAAATAAAATATGAACATGACTTTTCTTAGTGTACAAAGTTGAAAACTCAATCTCAGAATGGCCTTAAAAACCCCACGAAGAGCCTAATAGTGTCACTAAGTGATTTACAAAAAACACAATCATCAGGCTTCGCTCAATCTGCCAAAACAACCTCATTAAAGGGCAAACCGTTGTGTGGAAAAAGAACAACCAGCATGCATAGCCCTAGTTCCACCTTTGCCAAGTTTCTTTTAAAAATCTTTTCATTGTTTGCTGTAGATTTAATGGATGAATAACACACACATATATAAGAGATGAAATCCACTCCTGACTAGTTTAGTGTATGCATAAAAACTATATTTACATTCAAAAACTTATGTTCTGCTACAAGATAGTTAGCATACAGTAGAACTTCACTTACACTTCTGAACCTCACATTATTTAGAATCATTAACCCTGCATTTCTTAACTCAGAGGTCACAGGTGGCGTGCAGGAAGTGTGCTGAACTAAATCAGTCTGAAATAAAATCATGCTGTGGCCTAATAGCGTCATTTATATTCCAGTTCTGAGTGGTGATTGTTCCCTCTTGCTTCAGTCAGCTCATCTGAGCTACACTCTCTCATATATATATATAGATGAGTAAAACAACGTGAGTAAAATGGCCAACGCATAACTACATTTGGGCCTGGGTGGCCCTTGGCCTACTTGTTTAATGGTCACCCTCTCTAAATTGCAAGGTTTGGGAGATACAGGGTCAAATATGAATTAATAAATGCCAACCATTTTTTTTCTTTTTTTTTCTAGATCATGAGAGACTGCAAACGAGTCCTGTGTTTGTTCCTTTTTTACAACTTAATATTTATTCTGGCAGCATGTTTTATCAAATCCAAATCTGTCTGGACCTCATCTGTCAATCACTCATCTCTGCCCCTCAAGGCGGAACAGTGTTCAGAGGAAAGGAACAGTGTCTAGCGAGCTAGCTGCTTGTAAAGAGCCTTAAATTTAAATAACAGTGAAATTAAGCATATTGCGACGATATAGTGAGTAAGTCAATAGCTTAAAATATGCTATTTCTCCCATAAGCAGCCAGCAGCCAGATGTTAAGTCATGTTAAAAAAAAGAGATGTACATCACGCGAAAACATGACATATTTAAACAAGGAAACGCTTGATCATCTTCAAAATAGTTACAATGTTCAAATTACACATCAAATTGACTACTAACTGGTGTCAATTTTACATTTTAAATAAAACACAGACTGTTATGTAAAATAGGGATGTACTGTACCAGCCCACCCAAAACCCTAAACTGGATAAGCAGAAGACAATGGATGGCTGGAAAAACATGTGCCCATTAATTAAGACTTTTTTTAAAATCACAGACAAGAATCAGAAAAAAAAACATATTAATGGCAGTAACTTTATCCCAACACAGATCTATTCTGAGGTAAAATGACAATGAAGACCAAAATAAAAGCATAGTAATCTCCTGCTAGTTACAAAAGTGCTGTGAAAAGCCTCTTCCTGGTTGCTGCTGAAGAGGCAGTCAAATGTGAAGAAATAAAGCTGCTCAGAGTGGCTAACTGCACTGAAGGCTAAAAATCCCATTTCCATCTGGATTTGATTTAAAATGCAAACACACTTTGTTGCAACAGAGAAACTCAGGCAATGTTGCAACTCATGACATGTCTACAGACTAATCCCCAAAGCATTCAACTAGCTCCTCGAGTTCTACTTTTCGTTTTTCCTTTTCTGTCTTCTTCAGGCTTCCTCTAGCACAATTCACTCTTTCTAAAATATTTCTTCCACTCAGACAAAACTTAATTGAATTTGACTATTTTCTAATGTACGCGCTTCAGTCAAAAAAAAAAAAAAAATCTTACTAACAATGGTGCTACAGACCCTTCTATCTCCCTGTCCTTCATTCCTCAGAGATCTGGCTCAATATCAAGGTTTTTTTTTCTCCTCTTTTTTTCGGCAATTAGGTCCTTGGTGTTCTGAATTGAATGTCTCTTTTATCATGGCTTTTTTCTCCCTCTCACCTCCCAGCTCAATGCGTGTGTGGTGGTGGGGGGCTTGGATACACCCTTGCACCCTTCTCATCCACCCTTTTCCCATGCTCCATTTCTCCTCCTTTCCTATCCTCTGCGGTATTCTTCTGGGGGGACTGTTATCCAGTCTCTGGTTGTGGCTAAACAGTCTTTTTTTTTTAAAGTGTTTAGTGTTTTAGCGATTTGTAATGAAAACCATCAAGAGGTCATGAAAAGATGTAAAGAGGAACTGAGAAAAGACAGCTCTAGTGGCAAAACCAACTGAATGCACTTAAACTAGGCTGCGCAATTTTGCTACGTGTGTCATCCCAACGTGAAAGAAAAATGTCCACGGAGCACTAAATTTGCATCTCCAACATGTTACTTAGGGTTTGCTTACCATGTCATTTCGTTCACGCTAAATAAACGTGAGCAACCCTCTGAAAATATTATTTGATTACCAAGGATGAAATTGAAATGTAGGGAAGCCGTGGCCACCAACTACTTGTCTTTTGAGATATATTTATCTTGTAAGTTCTTCTAATTTACACTGATGCATGCTACAGGGCAAATGACAAATGGTGAGACATGACTACATCTGTGCATGTGTTGCAGACATTAAGGAAGACTAATTAGGGGTAAATGCCATGTGTTTGCCATAGGACAAACACAGTGGCGAATCATACAATGCTGCACTGACCAGTAACTGTATTTTGCTCGTTAAATGAGAGAGTAACAAAAATGACAATGTCTATTTATGTAGGCGTTGTTATGTTTCTCTATTTTTCTGTACACTGTATACTGGTAGCTATTAGTATATTTTAACACATTGATACAACATAATGCAAAATGGAGGTTTTTTTATGGATACGCTAATTAGCTTTTTATTTCTAGTGTTAAAAAGCTTGATTACAAAGAAAATTAGGCATTCTATTTTTCCCTCCTATTTGTAGCTCATTCTTAATTAACAGCTTAATTGTGGCTAATTAGCAGCAATGTGTCTATTGATATAACACATATTTTCAAGGCAGAAAAAGAAATATCAAAACATCTCATAATTGTGACTACGTAGGAACTTTAGAAAACAGACATCAACATTTTGATGTGTTATATGTCATGTCATTTGAGTGCAGTTTTAGCAAGGATGATAGGGGTCAAATGTACTTTTCTTGGGATCACTCTGCTATCCAAGCTGAACGATTAACGACACCTATAAGATCACCATAATAATGTAAAAACTGATCAGCCGAAACTTAAAATCTAATGTTGAAGTGTAAACAATAATTGCCTCATTATAATGCATGCTTCTACCTGGAAACCTGGATTCCTGGCATTCTTCCGCATATTACTCTCACATATAACAAGCATCACAAATACTGCTCAGCAACGACTCGATAATATGTAAATGAATTCAAGGTGTTGGTGTTGGCCTCCATACTTCCCAGATCCTAATCTGATTAAGTATCAAGAGACGCACCAAAAAGAGTCTGATCCAAACATGCCCCACCCCACCAAAAGATCTGCTGCCAAAGACCTGGTAAAAGACAGCCCAGGACACCCTGAGATATCACCTGTGTTTTTCATCCTTTTAGTCCTTACACTGGAATTATTGACTCCATGCCTGTGTTATGTTTTAAGCTACTTAACTGCTAATGAGCTCCAATATACAGATCTCAATTAACATGTACAGTCAGCAAAAACAATATTGTGTATGGAATGGTAAAGTCATCACTCAGTTATTTTTTTTCAGACATCACAATTTCACACTAAGTTCTTGATTACATGGAGTCAAGTTGTCTCTCTCAACCAGACAGAGTATGTATGCGTAATCAAGCATGTGTATAGATTTCCTGAGGGGAGTCACGTCATTTAGGGCAAAAGATTTATAAATAATCTGGAGTGAAATGCCTATCCTGAGCACTGAAACTAATGAGAACTCAAATCTTAGACAAAATTAAAGTCCTGTCTCTGCTGGCCTCTGGGGATTCAGGTTCTCATTTTGATGTATTGATTTAGATGTGCACTCTGGGATGTTTCACTGTTAACATCACGGGCCAGGTTACAGGTTCAAGAGAGGAGATTGCTGACGCTATCAATTAGTAATTCTTGAAGTGCGAAGTGCAACATTTTTTTGCTAATTTGATTTTTTTTTTTTCAGCCAGAAAGAGGAGGGATGGAGTGCCTATGAGCCTGGCATTGACTTACTGTTGGATATTTTCTCATCTGCCAAAGTAACAAAGTTACTTAGTAAACACAGTTCCTGTGTTTACTAATTACTGCCTAGCCTTGCATGCTATTTACGTCTATATGCTTAGAATATTACAAGTACAATTAATGAAATTTACCTCCTTAACAATTTTTAACTGATTGGGAATTAGGAACAACACACCTCGACTGTTGAAATATGGGATTTTTTTAGGCAAAACATTTCTGGGCTTCTCAGTTTTGGGGTAAATATCCCCTTTATTTCATTTCAATCCAGTTGATGCTAGTAGCATCTGTGCACAAATGCCTTACATGTTAGCATAATGTTGATGCTCTCTGTCATTTAAGACACTGGTTGAAAATGGAAGGATGGAGGAGCAAGGGATCAGTGTTTACCCACCTGGCCAATTAGAAGACAGAGAAACCTTCAAGATGGAGTCTGCCTCCAGGAGCAGGTACTAGTCACTGTTATGGCGCTCAGCAGTTGCTAGGCAACAACATGTATCCGTTATAGAGCTAACTTGTTGTGGGTATGGCCATTATATGTATAAATCACTGGTAATCTTAGTACTGCCGATAAGGTGTTGCATCTCTGTTTAAAAAAAGAGAATGTGAGCTTTTATTTATTCTTGCAAGAATGTCTGAAATTGATCACCTCAGACTCAGTAAGATCAAGTAATGTAAATACATTCCAATCTGAAGACACATGATAGTATTTGGCCTCCATATAAAAGTGGAAACTACGGTAAAACCGCACATTTTAAAGGGGCACAAATTTATCAGCGCCTTCTAAGTTGTCTGACATTCCTGATTTAAGAGATTAATCTTATGTGAAATCCCAGGTAAGTGTGCAGTGTTTTGTAGTTTACTCAAGGAAAGATGAGCTATGGGTTTCTGTAAAGATGTGATATATGCACCACTTGGCAGAGGTTGCGGTGTAAGCAGAAGTGATGAGAGCATTGACACATAGCATACATCATATTAAAAGTTGTAACAGCCCTGAGATCTATTGCAAATTAAATACCTACTTTATTTATATTATGACAAATATTCTACACAATGAACATAAGATCTATTATACAATGTTTTGGATATAAACTTTTTTGCATTATTTTTTTATTATTGTCTTACATTATAATTTTGGTCAATGGCATGTTTCTGCAGTGTTTCAACTAACCTTTGTGCAAAAAGAAATAATACAAGAAACACATTGAAAATTAAAGACGACATAGAAAAGGTGCATTTGCCTTGTAGTTTTTTTTGTTTTTGTTTTTTTTTAGCATGTGCAGTATGAGTCCCTGCTGCATTTTGCTCTTCTTACAGTGAAGCTAGTTTCTTTTCTCTTCTTTTTGTTGCATAGCGAGTATGTTTTGAAGCCAACTCTTTACTTAAGTTCAATAAAAGCTTCCAAACAGGTGAAGAAATAAATAAAGAAAGAAAAGGGTCATCATTGTTGCCTCACTTTTCAATAAACATAGATATTATATATTGTTTTTATCCAATAACAGCTATATCATACTCAAAAATACTCAGATTTGTCTTTCAAATAATACAGGAAAATATGCTTTTGGAATATTGCCATATTTTGTATTATTTATTAAATTTTTTTGAGCACTTTTAGATTTCAAATAGCAATGATGAGGCTTTATCATATGATATGTTGCTAACTTGTAAAGTGAATATAGTTATGTTATCTGTTAGAAGGCTATAAATGTGAGTGCATGCACTGAATTTAATGGTCTCCCTGTAAGACTGCTGACAATGAGACTTTGCCTGCAGAAACAAATAGAATTAATGCAGTCATATATAACCAACATCTAAAATTCTAACTTTGTGCACAAATTGTAATATCAGAGTTGAGTTGCATGATGTATTATACTGGTAGGGTGGGGATAAAAAGATGGGGAAACTAGCCGAATCTTCTCTGTCTGTACAGTATTATTGCAGATCCCCAGAATGAAAGGTACACTGCCTAACCAATGCATTTTTCTCTGTATATGTATTATTTTATTAAATATTATATCAGTCTTCTAGCCCATAGCTGCTTGGTTCAAAGGAAGTTTGGTATCATGGCCTAGAGCCCAACTCTCATACACACACCTCCATCTCTCTCTTCTCACTCTCTCCTTTCCTTTTTCTCACTCTGTCTTTCTCTCTCTCTCACTCTCACCCAGGCACGGTCCAGCAGTGCCAGCTTTGCCCCGGGCTGACTGATCACAGGAAGGAGCGACATTTTTGAATTCCGGGAAGGACTGAGTCACACAGTCCCAGCATCAGGCTCTATGCACTACCCAGCTTTGCTGTTTTTCACAATTGCAGACCGCTATGATTCAAATGGAATTTTAATAGCCCTCTCTGCTAAAACCGTACCATTGTCTTTTCCCATTTGTCAGTGGATTTTTCTACTGCCTACCCTTTAGAGTCATTCTGATATTTGCTTATTTATTTCATGACAGGTGTGTTGGTGGCCCACTTACAAAATTGACTTAACATTCTTTTAACGGAAATTGTATTGTCATGAAAATACCAAGCAGAATATCTTGGGAGCAGCGGTACAACTTAAAGATTATTTTTCTGCTTCAGAACACGTATTGGCTTGATTACCAAACAAATAAATACCCTGATTATCAAACATTTAAGTGGATTTTACACGTCCTCTAGCATCGGCTTGGGTCCCTGTTACATATATTTCATATATATATATGATGGGAATGCACAGCAAAATCCCCAGTGTTAAATTGACACTAGAAAGTGTCTATATAGGTCCACTCTTTTGAGTGTTAAATAAACACTTTTGACAGTGTTATATTTTTAACAGTCAGTGTTAAAGATTAACAGTGACTAACACTGAGCAGTGCTGATTTTCTAATCCTGGAAAATAACTAAAAATGCTAGTAATATTTCAGTGTTAACAACAACAACAAGTTTGGAATTTGGAAATCATCCTTATACCATGGCAACATAGGAGAAATCACTAGGACAATTAGGTCAGTACCAGAAGCATTGCAGTGAGCCTGAATTATTAGTACGTGAATTTTCCATGTACTTGTATGGGCAGATTACGATATCAGTATAATGCCTACTGTATATGAAAACTTCAGCCATTATAGCCTGAAAGAATTTTCTTAGAAAATAACATAGATTTACAAATTATAGACTTCTAAAATAATTTCCTTTATTTTCTCAACCAGCTGCCAAGCGTTGATGAGTTATAACACATTGAGAAGCTCACCTATTTATATTCACAGTTGTTCCCATACAGGAGAGGGCAGTGCTGTGAACCTGTCTAACTTCTACCAGCGGAGGGATTCAGAAAGAGAACAGTAGATGGATGAGTGAAAGTTTAAACCCTGGGCTTATTTACACAGAGACCATAATCCTTACAAAATCTCCCACCACTGTCCTTCACATTCAACTAAAGAAAGTGACCTTTAGTTTTACTCAGTCACACACACTTCACAATGTGTTAAACAAGCAACTTAATCAATAGGTAGAAGTCAGTGCCAAAGGTTTAAAATTTAAAACATACATATTGTATCAGGTGAATGAACTTAACTATCCAAAAATTTCACACAGTTATTGGTTCATTCAGTGTATGTACGACTCATAACGTCTTATGTCCGCTTGTTTTCCGGGTTGTTTAAATGCAAAGTTTGGAGGGAGTCTTGCAAATGAGTTTCACGGGTGTTATGCAAATTATTTCTTTTTGCATGAAAATAAATTCTTCCTTTCTTCTCTTTGCTCCCAGCATAGACACATGACACCCATAGATTGAAAATGAGCTTTGATAATGCACGTTCCTTCTCCTCCTCAACTCCATCCTTCTTCCCTTCCCATATTCAATAACTCCACCAAGATCATGCAGACACAATAACACTTCTGTATTTTTGACAGAATTCAGCATTAGCTGAGTTTTTGAATGGATTCTTACATTGGACACAAATTTAATGAAGAGCCATATAACCACAGAAAGAAACAAATTAACCTTTAAATTCCAGAAGGGGCATTTAAAAGCTGGTTGCTCACATTCTACATATATTAGGATTGTCGTGTTTCCACAGACAATCAACCCCCATTCTAAACACCCCTTTGGTGTTGGCTGCAGCTGAGAAGTGAAGTGAAACTGTATGTGGGACATCGCTGCTCATTAATGTGACTATGCAATCAAACCAGGTCAGATGGATGCATTGGGGCTTAGAGGAAGGATTTGATAGCCAGCAGAGAAATGCCTTATAATAAGTTAATTAGACATTCACTTAATGATCCTGCAGCTATCCTACCTGATAGTTTCTTGATAGGCTTTGCGTCTTGAAAATTGAGTGTCACAGGCTGGTACTTTATCAGTCCAGTGAAGTAATAGGAGAATCTTTATTAGGATTAGAAGCAGCCCTCTTCCCGACTATAATTTGACCATCTGTGTATTGAAACACAATAATCACACATAAACCATTTTGTCACCAATCTGGCAAAGATGGAGACATTAATAAAGGTTTTTAGTATGGGGATTTTTCTTGCTTTTGCAATATGGGACCCATATGTTAGATACTAGGAGTAGGGACGTAGCCGTATTTGAAGCCAGGAACAGCAAATTCTTAATAAACACACATTCGGTGGCATAGTCTGGATATATAATGTTTTTTGCTTGCCCGTTTATTTTTTTATTCTTTTTTGTTTGCTTGTTTTAAATATAGCAAATCAAAATTAAACTCAGCAATCGATTTTTTTCCATCCATGATACAAGCAGTAAACTCATTATTTTTGTAGATGCTGATAACACCACCATACGTGATCAGAAGGAAAATAAAAAGGAAACAAGAAGGAATCCCTGTACACAGAGAGAAACATGTGTGACTTTAACTGTGCTCTACACAATATATATTTGTACTTGGATTAACTGGCAGGAAGATATTAGGTTACCACATTCAAAGAATGAAATCATTAATCTAGTTGGCTTAAAATGGTTATACAGTTACAATTTGTTCAAGTTTGTTTGCTGAAAAATCTAAACTGTCTTATTCTAAGTGTCAGAGACTAAAAACCCACTGAGCTTCTACCCTGTGTGTTGCTGAGTGCATGCTGGGATATGCTCTAGTCCACCTTGCTATTTAACAGAATAAGTGGATATAAACAGATGGATGGATTTAGTAATATAACATTAACCATCTGTGTGTCTTGTTGTTTCCTTCTTCTCATTCAGGGTTTTCCATTATTACCTGTATCCCAGAGCTGTGGTACTGTCACAAGGGTCCAAACAACAATATACCATTAGCTTGCAGGGGACCTAGTCCTTTTCCATGAGCTTCAGTTTCAGTTATCCGGGCCTTATCCCACTTGACTGATATCTCAGTGGAAAAGCCTTTACACGACAAAAAAAACTGTAATAAGATAAGTAATAAAGGCTTCTGGCTCAGTTTTTGCAGTTGTAATTAACTAATTATTTATCAAAGTATACTACATTTTACTCATGAATCAGCCACAAATCAGGGTTATAGACATGTTATTTTAACATGGTACCTTTAATTGTTGCTGTCAACTGATTACTTCATATGAAAAAAATATGTTCTTACTAAAAATGGTTGTCGCTCCAATTTAGTATCTTCAAATCAAACTCTCCAGTGTTATCCAAAGCTGTTTTTTTTTTTTAAATAAACTTGTAACTGATAAAGTGAGTACACTCAAAAATAGCAAACGATGACACTTGCAGACAAGACTTGTGACAGCAAGAAAACATTACAAGCAAATCACAAAAACAGTGGCATTCCTAAGCTGCAAAAGGTCACCTGATTAAATACTGATGATTTTAATCCCCTTGACTCATAAACCAGCAATGCCAATTTCTGGTAATGTCAAATTTGTTTAAGCAACTTTATGATTCACTTATTAGCATATAACTATACCAACAATAATGTTGGCCAATGTTGTATTAATAATTAAACTTAATTACAGTTTCTTCCAATCAAAAATGGTTGATAATTTTGAAAGGCCCTGTTTTTGTTGTATAGAAAAATAAACTTAAAGGTGAAAATGGACTGAAAAGTCATAATGAATTAGAGGAGTGGACATGCAAAACACATGTTTCAGTAATTATTTTTCCTCCAGTGGAAAACCTTTTTGAACATTATTCCTTAAATTAACCACTCGCAAAATGCAAGTTTTTGTATTGCTGTTTTACTTATAGACAGCTGCTGACAGGTCTGCTCTCTTCTCCCTAAGCCTGCTGCTCACTCAGTGGCAAAAATGTTCACCTCACTTGAGACCAGTGGCAAGGTCACTGGAGATCAAGAGCCCACGTGCGCAGCTTTTTTTTTTCATGACAGGATTGGGGCTATGCCTCTGGCTGGCAAATGGCTGAAAACTGCTTTGGTTAGAAAAGATATGTCAATTACAGAAAATGTATTAGAATGTAGACTACACTCTACCATTTTTGCAGATAATCTGAAAAATTTGTCACTGTCAGCTTTCAAGAAATACAGTCACCGAGAATGTCTAAAAAGTTATTAAATCTAGTGATGCAGTTGCCAATTTAGGAATTCTGCTGTAAGCAGCTATGTTTTCAGCTTCGCACTATTTCTGTGATCATACTGAGAGCAATCACTTTGCTGAGCTGCAGTCAGTAGGTGAGTTGAGCTCACTGATAGCTCTAGTATCAAAGGTTTTGCAGCAATAGGTGGGACACAGCACATAGCAAATTTAGTATATGACTAGCTGATGATGCATGATATTGCATCTCCAGTTACAGCAAATTCCTCAGTAACTAAAATCATTTCATAATAACCACAATGTCTTTCATCCTTTGGTGTCAAGTAAAAGCCAAATTAACCCTTGTATAAATGTTATTTGTTGGGTGTTTTACATATGGTACATATTTAACTTAATGCTTGCTATTAATTTAAATGCACTGGGTCACATAGTGTGTACAAAGTGGTGCATTACGGGCTTTAGTTAACAAATTATTATAAACATAGTTTGTTGTTTGTTTATTATGCACATTTTAGGAATTAATTAAAATGATCGATTGAAGAGCACAGCAAAACAACATTTTTCTCTTTGGCAATCAACCAGTGTAAATTGAGGCACTCATTAAGACTGGCATTGTAATTGTTTGGTGATGTTATACTTTGATTTACTTTTATCAATAAATAAAATACAATCACTGCAATTTGATTATACTGTGTTTGTTATTCTTAATGATGAGATAAAGCTGTTAAGAAAGTATTGCATGATCTACTGCAAAAGGTCATTTAGAATAGATAATATTAATTACTTTTTTTTTTCCATTATCTGTATAGTAAAGTTGCATTCTGTTGCATGCCATACTGTATGGTGAGCTGTGAAAATTGGCCTGGCCTGGCAGATTTGCTGGCTTCAACAGCAGTGAAGTAAAATAATTCTGGAAATGTTTTGCCCAGCGGTGTTTTGAAAAAGGCCATTTCCTCAACATAAAGAGCCAGAGGGAACATTTCTTGGAGGCAGTTTCTTTTGTGTTGTATCAATTTCTTATGGCATGCTGTTGTTACCCTTCTCTAGTGGTGCATAAACACCCCTGTGCTCTCCCCCTAAAAGCATTCCTTTAGGAACCAGCCTCATGGGTTCTTAACACTGTGTTGAAAGTCAGCCGCAGAGGTACAGAGGTCCATGCCATTCCTTAATGTTAGGACTTAGAAGGTGATATCTAGCTATCTGTATATATCTATTCATATACATTATTAGCACTGCGGTAAAAAAATTTGTTTACAAAAATTACAACACTAAATTGGTAGCAAATAGAAGGGCCAGATTTGCTTTTCAATCATCTCACTGTGAGTGTTGAACAGTGAAAAAAGGAAAACTGACATTTTTCTGTTGCTTTGTCTACTGTACAGTTAATTTTAAAGAAAGTCTTCTCTAAAGTACAACAGAATTACTTGAACAATATGTGTTCCAGGAGAAACTGGGAGAGGTATACAAATTTTGCTATATCAGAGTCAAAGTCAAAGTAAACTTTATTGTCATCTCTGCTATATATGGTACAGTATATAGAGAGACGAGATGACGAGGCTCCAGTTCCATTCAGTGCAAAAACAACAATAAATAATAATAATAAATATAAGAAGAGTGCAAAAACAACAATAAACAAATATAAGAAGAGTATAAATATAAGAAGAGTGCAAATAAGTACCTTAGATTTCTTTCTAACTAAAGATATTGCAGGCACTGCATTTAATTATTAAACTTTGGTTAACTAAGTAATTTAATATTGATGAGGGACAATTACCCCTAATGGCAGAAAGCACTTTCTAGTCTTTGTCACCTATTAGGTTTTGGCAGCAAAACCTGGACGATAGTGAAGATCTATTGCTGATATCTTAAAACTTGTCCTAGTTATATTGATAATCCACTACCACTGTAGCAGTATATGGCATTATTCCATATTTCATTCAATTGGATAGACATATTAAAAGGTAATGGAAAGATGCACAAATTCATAATTCATAGTTAGAAAATGACAACAGTAGTGCTGAAAGAAAGTGGCTTAACATTCAGTGGGAACAACACAAAGCAAAGATGAAAAGCAGGCTCAGGCTACTGCAGGAAAAGCCCAGGTAGAAACAGAGGCTACTACAATGCTGCAAGGTTGACTGCTCATCATCATGCCTTTGTTACCTGTTGAAGTTCAAAGTCTGGCTGCTAAGCTGCGGTTGTAATTCACTTAGTTCTAACAACATTTTGGATTCTTGGCTAGCTTTGTGTTAGCATTCTGTCAGTGCAAATGCTTGTTGAGGGGCTAAGTTCTATTTGTAGTATAATGAGGTATTTCCTGTCTTGGATGCAGTTTCACAACTGCACTCTTGTCCTTTCATGCGATAACAATAAAAGTAATATCCATATCTTCACTCCTCAAAAGCTGTAGATTATCCCATCATTTTCCTCCTCCCTGCACATAAACTATAATCAGCTGATTATATGGGAAGCAGGCAGGAAGACAAAAGTTTATTTGATTTTTTTTCTTTCTGTGTTGTGCAGATAACTGAATGGCACAATTGTAACTGTAATGTAATTACTGAATTTAGTACAGTAAAATGTTACATTGTTGCTTTACTGAAAAATTTTAATGTGATTATACTTACTTTGTCCATGTCCCAACTTTTTTGATACACGTGGATAACATCAAATTCAAAATGAGCTAATATTTTTCTTAAAATCATACATTTTTCCAGTTTAAACTAAAATATGTTTTCTATGTTTTACTGTGGATAAAATACAGGTTTATGAGATTTGCAAATTATTGTGTTCAGTTTTTATTTATATCTGTTACACAGCATCTCAACTGATTTAGAGTTGGAGTTGTAAAATTACACCCTGAATTCAGAAAGATTACTCACTTTAAATATCTTTGCCTCGGTTATTTATTTATCCTATTCACTGGTGCAGCACACTAAACCAAACCCTGATTCAACAAGAAAAAATATTACATGTTAATAGCTTTTTAGCCACTGGCTTATTCAGATCATGGAACATGGGGATATGGGACATACAGTGAGAAGAGGGTCTATGTAAGAATCCAAATCTTTTTTATAACCACTTACCAGAATTTTGCATGACCAGGCAGAGGGCAGAGGGCAGAGACAATAAAAATAATGTTCTGTTGTGGATGGACAGTTGATGACACAATAAGACAATGTGAGCAAGTGCAAATATGCTATAGCTATGATGAATGGCTGTGCCAGCCTTGGCGAGTAACCTTGGACCTCAGTCAGTAAGTATAAAAAGGTGGGGAGTGTCATAAGGACATTCAGTTGTCTCTTACTGAAACATATCTCTAATCACTAGATTATCTCTACTTATTTTATTCATTAATGCTTCTTTGAAGTATGTATATTTCTAAATATATGGTGTTTGAAGCCTTCATTTCTGTGGAAGAGTTTAGCGTCCTTCAGTATGAAAAAGTGTTTCAAAACAACATACTACTGATAAAGCACACAGAATGATGAAACTATACAGTGGTGCCATGGACTCATTTGTATTTCATATTTCACATTGTCACTGTTTGAATCATAGACGGTGCCTAACATTGCATTAAAAACATGATAGCCTTGATCTGTTGAAATTTTGAGGACAGAGAATTAAAAATATGTTTAACTGAAATTCTTAACTCTTTACAGAAACTACACATTACCTGCAACTTTCTTATCCATAATTTGGAAACTAAAAAGAATGGGCTATATCACAAAGGGGATTTTGTTACCAAAGCAGCCTCACTTTTTTCTGCTTTGGGGCTGAATGTCAGAAAGAAAAATATTTACATACATTGATGTATTCCGTATAAGGTCTTAAATAATTATCCTTTTTTGAGAAATGAGTTCAAGAAAGCCAAGAAGAGAGGTTAAAAAGTGAACAGAAAAACTATGTGGGGACAGCTCCGCTGCCCAGTTATGTAAGCGTGATATTTTACATTTTATGAGACTACTGTAGCAGGCAGAAATGTTGATGCCCACCCAGGCTGCCAAACGCAAAGCACCAGTACTGGAAACAGAAGTTGACTGCAATATAAGCTTACCTAATCGCCTTTAAGAGCCATGTGGTGAAATATCCACGTACTGGATCAGGGTTAAAGACAGACAGTTCTAAAGCCAACATTATACATGTAGTAAATGGTCATTGTTCAATAAACATTATCTCTTTCCTTCAGAAATTAAATAGAATATATGATATGATTGAAAAATCATGTCAAATCCACGAAAAAAAAGATCTTGATTAACAGAAAAAGAAGAATAGCTCCAAGGTAATGCAATGTAGAAAAAAGTAATGAACCAAGAGCAAATCAACCTTATTCTCTTAGAATATAATAAGTCATTATGGAAGTGTGGCAATGCAAAACCCTTAGAAACACACATGTAATTTCCTTTAACATGTCAGCGCAGTCATTATGAATGAGTGTCATTCATTTTAATATAAAAAATCTTCACACTTTTTAGTGAAGACAAACTATGGCACTAACATATGTGCATGAAAATAGCTGATCATTATAGCTTGTGCTCTCAAAGTGGTACATATCTATGACCTAAAATCATTGAAACTAACAGACAAAATAAGTACTTCCAGTTTCCAGTGTAGGTACTCTGACTGTTGATTTACACTTAAATTGCAGATTGAGCAAGTTACAAAAAGTTAAATTGATCACTTTATTTATTTTATTATTATTTTATTAACCTTTATTTAACCAGGAAGATCCCATTGAGATTAAAAACCTCTTTTTCAAGGGAGACCTGGCAGATAGGCAGCAGCAGGTGTCTCACAGTTACAGAGATTACTCAAACACAGGCATCAACACACATGCAACAATAAGTGAAAGAAAACAAATAAAATAAAATTCAATTAAAAAAAGGCAGTTAAAATGACAATCAATCTAATTAAAACAATTGCATATTATGGACTTGGCCTCAAGGATTCGTAGTTTAGATTTAAAAGCACTTAATGAAATGAATTCAGTCATTTTCCAGTCCTTCTGC